>JARBWK010003480.1:0-12305 GCA_030556195.1 Anolis apletophallus | reverse complement strand
AAAAAGCCACTAGGGTGACATTCAGGAACCTTTTACTGTTGCCAATTTTTCAGAACCCTCAACATTGCTTTCAAGGGGACCCCATTCGGAGCTGGGACCCACCGCTTAAGAAGCAGTAAACTAGACATCTGGGGAATAAAGTGGAAAGAACAAGAGCTGGGTAACAAGATTTGATTTTTAAAAATTGTAAATTGAAAGGGCCAGCTTTAGCACAACAGGTTAATCACCAGCTGCAGCTGCAGTAAATCTTGCCAACCAAAAGGGTGTGTGTGACACCATGTGTTATTACATTTTGTGGCACCAACTGAGTTTTGGTAATGTCACATAGTTTTATTTTCTATAAAACGGCAATTATACCACAAAGTTAATCTCACTCACATTTATATTTGAAAAACTGGCCTCCTTCTAGCTTCCAATTTGTAAGTATTTTCTGAGTTTGTCTGCACTACCATTATCTATCTGCAAATGGCAATGTCTGAACTAGCAAAGAGTATGAAATTTGTGGGAATGTAATCTTAATGCCTTATTACCATATAATCATCTACTGCTATTCCTCTGAATGAGATGATAGCATCATAAACAAGAGTAAACTTTAACTGACATTTATGAAGATGCCAAGTACATGGAGCTTGCATAGGTTCCTAATGTAACCTGAAAAAAGAGAGGGAATTATTATTAAGGTTCAGTGTTTGCTGTATAGAACTAGTGGGCCATGTTAGCTGAATAATAACTCCTAAAAGCTTCAGCTGTTTTTTTTTACTTCATAACATTGTGGCATAAAGTAAAATAAACTATGTGTAGTTCATGTTTGATCAGCCCACACTGCCTTGCCAGAGAAAGAAAATATGCCACACAGATGAACAGTAAATAACAAGTAGTTTACTCCTCTTCGTAGTTCAGAACAACTTATGTACAATATGATCAGTTGTACCAACTCACCTATTTTAGAGAGATAAAATGGTATTTCTTGTCCATGTGGGTAAACTCCTTCAGCAGCAAGAGTACACTCCAAACTCTGTTTCTCCCTGCTTCTCTTCTCTCGACACCTGCATAACTCAAGCCTGAACAAAATGTAACAGTATCCAAATGTCCCAGGCTCAACCTGCTTCTTGGGCATTGCTCGACCAAACAGTTTCATGCATCTTATTTTACAGTTGACAACACACATTAACTGATTTCTTAAATGCTCCAACAAAACATGACTTAGCATTTTCTGTGTAAAGCACCCAAGACCCTTTAAAAACATAGAAGTAATTGTAACAGAAATATAATGTGAATAATGGCAGAGTAGATGTGCCAGGGCAGCTAGCAACTTTAATAACAGATTGGAAATAATTCTGAACTTTACATGTGCTTGTCAGGGTATTGAACCTTATGTTTGAATAGCTGACAATAGATAAGTCTTTCAGTGTGGGCAACTGTTGCTTATGAAGCAGTCTTAAATATAGTTAGATTAAAGTTGTTAGCCTACTCCTCATTTGTGAATGTTCAAAAGTCAGCCATGAGTGGCATTTGGTTATCTGATAAGAACAGGGGTGGTACCATCAACAAAATTGCACCAGAATCCAGAGTAGAGCCATTGAATCAATAGAATTTACAGAATATAATTTTCTTAAGTATAACATTATCTTCTGGAATCTTTGCTATCACAAATAGTACTTTTGTTTGATTTGTCATTCCTTATAAAGCCAAATGCTTAAACTGCACATGATTAAATCACAGGTTATAGCTTCATTTAGTCACTCCAAACTCCTCATCACTTTATCACACCAATGGACACTATGGCGGCCATGCTGTAAATCCACTTTGATGTCTTCTGTTTAAGATGTCTGCAGAAGAAAGAGCCCATATGCATCTTAGTGGTGCACTGTCAGTAGCGGCATGCATGAAATAAGTCTTGGGCTGTTGAGTCTTGAGTTCCCAAATAAGATGCAAAAAATCAAGAACATCTGACTGAAAACATCATCTTATGCTTTCAAAACATAATTTTTCTGTAATGCATGTGTATATGTGTGTAAGTGTAGACACACATATACATGGTATAAAAGAATATATATATTCTTTTAATTTTATAAATGAAAAAATCTCTAAATATTTTTAAGCTATGGAATCTCCTCAGGAGTTCCTCTAAAAGGATAATAGAGTTCTTTCATCAACTTGCTTGAAGTTAAACGTCATTACAGTCATTTGATTCCCAAGGAACTGCAACAGTTTTTCATTTTGAATTTTCTTTATATAGTAAACTAGCTGTACCCGGCACGCGTTGCTGTGCCCTATTTAGGAGATGCGAGAAAGTCTGAGTATGTAAGGGTTGGAAATGATGTTACTTACGGTCTTGGTGGGGTCATGTAGGACAGAATTGCGCACTTTCTATGTGTGCTCCAAATGATGTCAACTGGAAGCATGAGTTGTATTGTCTTATATAGCGGAGGAAGTGTTTTGATTCTGGAGTGTCTCCACCAGCAAAGTCTGTAGTGGTTGTGGAGGAGTGGCAAGTGGTGGTAGAGAGACTTTACTGGCTAGGCAGCACATTCCTGTTGTTTCTGCTGGGTATTTCAGGGCTTGCAGTGTGTGCAGATGTGCGTTAAGGTGCCAATGTCGGCCTCTGGCACCATGCTGTAGTCTTCGCAGCGTTGTATCTGAAGGCCAGGGGGCGGTGGAATTGGTTGTGGTGTTTTTGAAGTTTGTTTTCTGTGTTGCGACGTCGTGTTTCTGTGCTCCTTGCGCTGCTGTTGTGTTGCATTTCTCTGCGCCTTTGTTGTTCCTGCCTGCGCGCTTCTTCTTGTCGTGCAGTTCTTTGCATTTGGTTCTCAGCTGTGCGCCGTGCAGTGACCTGTTGTTGTGTCTCTGCTGCGCAGTGTGTTCTTGTTCTGGCGTTTGTTCTGCCCTTTTTTGTTTGATGTATGTAGCGTTGTGTGTCATCCAATGATGTTATTTTTAGAAGGCATGGCTTGTCTTTTGGGTCAGTTTCTGTGTGGAAGGAAGGAATGGTTTTTGTTTGTGGTGGTGGTAGGTGTTGTATGTACGGGGTCCCGTAAGGTTGGTGGGATGGGTTGTGATTGGAAGTTGTGTTGTGTTGTGTGGGTAGGAATTGCTGGAGAATTGCTCCCTCATAGAGTTTGATTTTGACAGTTTAACCCTCAAACACCAACTGAAATATCTCAGCATTCTATCCTAGCCTTGGATGGCTCCTGCCAGCGTTGCTATGGTTACTCTTCCTCTCTGCATTTTGTGTGGGCCGATGTCAGCCAATGGCATTTGCTGGCAGCCACGGAGGATGCTGGAAATGTGTGTTTTTTACTCGTTGTTTTGGGGGCCTTTAGGTTTTGGGGGAAAGTTTCTTTGCTACAAACGTACCTTGCTTGAGGCCTATTTTTGTTGGCAAGTTTTGTGTTTCTGCGTTGTAAGGTTTCTCTGTTTGAGGTAGTCTTCACATGACGACTGTTCCTTTATATATATATAGACTAATCCATCCATCTTGGCAGAGGAAGAAGCATTTCAGAATGTTGTCGAACAACCAGACAATCCCACAGACCGGTTGTCGAATTTCCCCACTTTGGAGCTGGAGGATAGAGGCTTCTATCTGACATGCTCCAACATTCATGAAAACGTTACAGTTTTCCACGTACGGTCTGGCCATCTCTCTGGGGGTTTCGCTGGTGTATTACTCAAACAGGTCCCACTTCCAACTAGGGAAGGGGCAACTACAGGGAAACCCGAGGCTAAGGATAGGAAATTAGCAACCCAAAAATGTCTAACTACAAATTGTGTATGCTGATGATGCCGAATTGGTGCAGGGCTGAAAGGAAAAAAGAAAGTGTAGGGATGGAAAAACAGGAGGAAAAGGGGCATAGAGAGGAATAGAAGCCTGGAGGGAAACCTTGTCACTCACGCTCAGCGGTGGCCACCCAGTGAATATTGTGCCTGGTGTTGTTTGGCAAATGTGGAGGTCCCATAGGGTGAATGGGACAGTTCTTGAAGGAGGGGGAGATGCGGGAAGTTGGTCTCTCAAGTAGCAGTGAAGAGGAAAACAAAGTGCTGGTCCACGAGGGGTGAAGCTCGGCTTCCGCAGATGTTTCCTTTGTCCTAGACGCTGGCTCAGCAGATGTTCTGGATCTGGGGCAGTTTCCCACTGGGGAGTTCCTGGGGGCACCTTCCGGAATGGCGCCTACAGGTTCCTCTCCTCTGGATTCCATCCATGATCCTTTTCCATCTGGTAGAGAGGCTGGCCCATCAGGATAGATGTCATCCTTGTGGACAGCAAGGGCAGGTCCAAGACAATTTCGCGTGGTAGGCTTAGAAAACAGTTCTAGGAGAGCTTAGAGAGAATTATAGTTCCCAATCCCTCCCAGCCATCCCTTCCAGTCCTTGGGGAGTTAGTACAGGGCAAGGAAGGGAAACCATACATACCTAGGTGAAGATTTTAGCCATTTTGGTCCCCACTTGCTGCCTCCTGACACAGCACTCATGAGAGGGGCACCCTCCATGTCCTTCCTTCTGCGCCTGGGGACCCCTTCCGACTTCTGGACTTGGGCGGTCAGCCCTCCTTGGCTCTCGGCCCTCCATTTCCCAGCAGGGCTTCAACCTCAGGTGGCGGTGGTTTGGCAAAGACCCTAGGATTGACCTCTTGTGACCTTCCAGCCACAGGATTAGTCACTCCTGGCTTTCCCAGATTTTTCTCACCAGCCTTCCAGTCTTGACCAAGCTTCCAGGGGTCCCAGGCCAGTCCATTCTTCCTTGGGTGGTCTTCAGCTGCGTCAGGGAATTCCGTCTTCTGGGGACACACACTTGGCCTGGAATCTTCCTCAAATTAAGACCGTTAGGGGGAAAAGTTAAACGCTCACACACACATGCGCTCAGGGAAGTGTATCCAAGGACTAGAGGAAGCCAGAGGGAGAGAGAGAGAGAAATCCTTGGCCCTAGTGGGTGGCCAATACATTCCACTAGAAGGAGAAAACAGTTCCTAGGAAAACTATGATTTCCAGGGAGGAAAAGACAGACCAGTTGAGAGAAGCACCTTCTCTAGTGCACACACACACACATACGCACACAAGAGAGAACCTTCCTCTTTTCCAAGCATTAGACTAATCCTTGGCTTAGGAAGGCAGAACAAAGAGAACAATAGAGGTTTGGACACACAGGAAGTTTCCACTTAAGCCAAAAGCAGTAACTTAGAACAAGGAAAACCCACTTCCCATAGAGAGACAAAGACAAAAAGAAAACCCAGACATACTGTACATATACCTTATAAAGGAAGAACTATATTTCACAATTCCAGGGAGGAGGGGTTTGAAGAATGGAGACAAAAGAGAAGAAATGCAAAGGTGTCCTCATCCCTCTTTACAGGGAGGCAAGAGGAGAGGGGAAAAGGGGAAAACCAAAACCCACTCCACAGAGTTAGCTCCATTCAATCGGCAGAGAGTTCCCCAGTTCCTCATCCCAACCCTCCTTCCCCCTACAAACTGAGAGAGCAAAGGAGGAAAAAAACATACACATTTACACAAGTCTAAAGAAAACCACTTCAAGCAGCACCCACCGCTTTCCTTCAGAAGGAAAGCACACTCACACATGCATATATATACATACACAAGAGAGAGAAGGTTAAACTAATCCCTGGCTACAGGCCTCAGGGCAGGTGAGAAAATAGAACAATGGGGGCTGGTCAGAAGCAGGAGTTCAGGAAAGACAAAAACCCAGACATACATATATACCCATACAGGAAAAACAAGAACCCATTCCCTCCCTTCTCATTACAATCCCAGGGAGGAGAGGTTTGAAGATCAGAAAACACAGGAATGCCCTTCTTTCATTGCTACAGAGAGACAAAGGGGGAAGACAGAGAAAAGCACACCAACTAGAACTCACTCACTGGCCCTCTATCCCTAGGGCAATGACTCAGAGTCCCATCCTACTGGCTGCGATTTCCCTACTCTTTTCCTTAACCCTTTTCACAATGAGAGAGATAGCTAGGAGAAAACGCCTTAAGCAGAACCCACCCCATTCCCCAAGAGGGAGAAAAACACACATTCATACATTTGAAGAGTTTCAGGAGAGAAAGAGAGCGTAGTAAGGAAAAAAACAAACAAGTAGTCCCTCCATCTTTCCATTGAGCAGGGAAAGGAGAAGAGGAAAACCAGTGACCAGTCTATAGGCAAGAAGGGGCAAGGGGCAGGAGGCCACATAGAGTATTGGTAGGAATGAAAAAAAGGGCCTTAGTCAAAGGGAAAGACCAAGGCTTGCCTTTGGAAGAAGAGAACACACAAGAGGGTAGAGGCAGATTTACAGAGTAGCGGAGGGAAAAGACATATGGCTTTGGAGAGACCGCAAAAGATAGGAATTACCAGATTTTTCCAGAAAATTAGGGAACAAAGACTCAAACAGTTGTAGAAGAGAAAATAACGATTTTTTAAGGACCAAGAGAGATGAGAGTGAGAGATCAAGGAGGAACAAAAACTTGGCTTAGAGCAAAGCAAAAAAAGGGATCCACAGGAATGGGAAAAACAGACAAAGTACATGGGAAAAAACCTTTTTCTGCTGGCCCCTAGAGGGGGCAGAGTGGAGAAAAGTTAAAAAAAACCAAAATGTGGAAGCAGGGATGTGTAGTTTGCTGAGGGCAAAGGAAGGAGGGAACTAGAGGCAGGAAACTTTGGGGATGGCAAGGTTAGGGGTTCTAGAGAAGGATACTGGGGGTTTTCTACTTGGGGCCCCTGTAACTAAAGCAGGGGGGTCATGTGCCTGATGAAGCAGACACACAGAAGGGAAAGCAAAATAAGGAGAATGATGCTAGAGGCGAGGCAAATTTTGGAGCCATGGACATAGGAGAAAGAAAAAAAGGGCTTCTCAAGAGGACAGGCAGGGAGAGGAAAAGAGATCTAAAGCATTTTGGCAAAGTTCCAATTTCCAAGAGTGGACAAAAGGTGAGGAAAGTCACCCTCTAAGGTTCCCTTTGAAGGGGCAGAGAAATACGGTGGGATTCAAGGGGGGAGCTGTAAGACAGGACTTCATGGAGCAGGGAGAGGAAGTGGGAAGGGGAAGGTCTGTGGGCAGAGAGGGCAAGGAGAATGGGACAAGGAGAGAATGGGGGCAAGCAAATGCAAAAAGGGATTCTTTCCTCCGAGGAGGAGAGAATAAAAAGGGTCTGGAAGGGATCTCTGAGGGGAAGGGGGGGTGTCCCCAGCCTCCTTGCATGGCAGAGATTGGTGACTTCTCCCTCTCGGCTCACCTTCCGGCTGCAATCCAAGAACACACAACACAGTCTAGCTTCCTCCACTCGGTTTCCTAAGCCAAGCTGCCCTTCTACCACAACAAAGGCCGGAGGGGCCATTTCTGCACACATGTTCTGACCACTATCTGGCTAAGCAAGTGATTTTCCTGCTATCTCATCCCAGTTGCCAAGAGCCTTCCTACTGGTGTTTCATCTGGGACGAGGCGCATTTTGCGGCTAGAGCAAGCTCCCATGTTAGTGGTAAGCCCTCGACCCGTGGCCGATTAAGGGGACGCCTGACGACAGCCGTACACACTCAAGGATCCCCAAAGTTCGGTACCAGTAACCTAAGAGACCAATCACCTGGGGAGATCCAGACAGGAGCTCGGGCCTAGTGCGCTGGCTGCTTCTTTCCTCTCCCCAAGCCTGTAACCGCAAGATTGGACTGCCCTAACTCGCCGTGAGCACCAGATGTTACCGCCCGGGACGTAGGGTCCCTTTTGTTACAGGACGCCCGAAGATCCACGCAGGGATCAACCAGTATCCGTCAACCTACGCGTGGGGCGACACTTCCCGGCTGATTTTTACCGGTTTGCAATTTCGATGGCTCTACCTTTTGGGAGTCAAGGTGCTCCCGGCTCCTTTGGCCAGAACTTGAAGGCCAGCCAGATGTTTGGGAATGTGATCTGAGCGAGTCTAAGGCTCTGAATCCTGGAAAAGGCGTCCCCTTCCCAAGAACCCAATCGCTTTCCTAAATAGTCTGGCCAAGAAGTTCTTGGACCAGGTGCCTTCTGGAAATTTAGTTGTCCCTAAAATTTGCTCGGGAATCCCTCCAGAAGGGTCCCATCTGGGGTGCCAAAAACTGTTGTCGAACAACCAGACAATCCCACAGACCGGTTGTCGAACAACCGGACAAGTCCCGCAGACCGACTGCGGGACAGAGGCCGCGAGGGTTCGGTTAACCTGGCGAGCCCAGAGCGGCTAGGTCCTCGTAGCCTACCCGCCTCCCGTAGATCCAATTATGCTCACCAATACTGCAAGGTAGATGCCACGAAATTGTTTATTCTGCTCAGCTGAGAGGATGCGAACCGCAATACCTGATTCCCGCAAAGAACGCATGCATATACATTCAAAACATTGGTTTTTAAAGGTTACAGAACTGTCAAAACAATTGAATTTCCCGCCCACTTCCTCCTGGCCGGCTCTGCTGGTGATTGGTTGGAACGTTGAGGCCAGCTGATGGGCGGGAGGCCGGTCAGTTCCAGGGAGCCTATCAGCGCTCGCTCCCATTTGCTGGCTTCGCTAATCAGAGGTCTGTGGCCATATATGGAGTTCCAGGAAGGAAGGCTTAGGTGAAGCTGTCATCAGGAAAGGATTATGAAAGAGGACAAAGAGGCCTTTGGCCAGGTGATAGCCCAAGGCAACAGAACTGGATTTTGCTATTGTTTTTGATGATGCGATTACTTAGTCTATGTGCTTCCCCCATATGTGAATGAGGAAGAAGGAGAAGAAAAGGAAGAGATCCAACGAAGATAATTCATTTGGATCCTGGGTGGCAAAAAGTTCTATTGTGAAGCACACCTGGGTTCCGAGGCCAGATGTGTCATTCGTTATGCAATTCAATCATCTTTTGTCCAATTTCCAAAGGCAAGTTAAGCTTGACGACGAAACTGCCTCCGGATCCGGTCAGACGTGGAGTTGAAACAAGAGTTCAATTTCCATAACAAGATTCTGACCGGGCAACGCATGCAATATGAAATGGTGGTCAATAAAGAGGTGTGGAAAGGGCTTGGCAACATTTCCTCTCAGCAATAAAGTAAACATCCCAAAGGCAGTCTTTCTTAACTAACAAAGGTGGGAAGGGGAAGGGAAGGGTTACAAGGAGTCAAAGGAAAAACTTATGAAGCCACACTGTATGTACAGGGATACAGGGGTACAGAAATGAGTCTATGATCCGTGTCCTTGGGCGAACTACATATCCCAGCCTGCAAAGGCTTGGGCTGCAGGTTCAAAACCTCTCAAAAGCCCATAGATGTACTTTTTGGCTCTCTGGCTGCTTCCAGCCAGGAAGGGATCTTGAGTTCGCTTCAGGGTCCTTGATGAAACTATCTTCCCAGGGCAGGGAGGGTCCATGATGAATAGCGAGGCTTCTTGGCTCAATCAGCCAGGGAGAAGCGTCAGGAGCAGTCCAGGAGAAGAAAAACAATCAGAAAAAGGCAAATAGAGGCACAGTACTTGGGAGAACTAGATCTTCTTTTGGCATCAATCCTTGCCCATCACCCACCCCCCTGAAGAGATCTCTTTTGGGCCAAACTGCCCCCAAAAGCTGTCGTTTTTGAGCTGGGATATGCTTCCCCAGGGCCGGAGAAAGGATAGGGAGAGAGGAAGGAAGAAGAGGAAACGATGGGAGAAATGGCAGAGTGTTTATTTATTGTTTTGTAACGTGTGGCCAAAATGTCTTCCATGCTATGTGCTGTATGAAGTGTTGTAAATGTGGAGATGGGAGGTAATGGTGGCTGGGTTTCCTGGGAGGGACAAGGTTGATGAAGTGGTGTATGGGACCAGGTGAGGCAGAAAAGGAAAAAAAGCTTGGTACTGGTGCAACTTGGGCCGGGGGCCAAGAGGGATACTGGGGACCCTCTCTTGTTCGTTCTTTTTTGGGTTTGGGGCTTCCTGGCTCGACTACAAGAAGGTGTCATCTGGAGATCCCAGATGATGAAATCCTTGCTCTGTATTCAGCTATAAGAATATAGCCAGATGCTTCTTTGCTGCCCCCTACTCTCCACCTTCCAATAAATTATTGTGTTCAATTATTGTGTTTAAGGCTTTCATGCCCAGAATCACTGCGTTGTTGTAGGTTTTTTGGGGCTATATGGCCATGTTCTAAAGGCATTCTCTCCTGATGTTTCACCTGCATTTATGGCAAGCACCCTCAGAACCTCTGAGGGTGCTTGCCATAGATGTAGACCAGGGCTGTGCCCAGCATTTTGATTCGGGGGGGGGGGGGCTGAGTTTGGTTGGGGGGGGCTGAGTCTGGGTGAGAGAGGGTCTACCCTAGCAAACCTTTTGTATTGTTATCCCAATACCCCCATCAGGCATGTAGGGTGGTCCACGAAAAGGCCTTACTGGTACAGTATTTAAACTGTTATGTTTATTCATATCATGATCTGATCACCATGCTCATTATATCCCACATTAATGGGGTTATTGGGATAACAATACAAAAGGTTTGCTAGGGTAGACCCTCTTCCACCCCGTCTCAGCTCCCCCGACCAAACTCAGCGGGACATGGTATTGAGTCATGACAGTTAAAGTAGTGTCCAACTGCATTAATTCTACAGTGTAGCAGCACTCTGAATTTGAGCATGGTTTTACCCTAGAAATATGACACACAAACAAACAAAACATGTCATGGAAAACACTGAACATAGGTATAGTTGGGTAATTCTTAGATACCTCAAGCAAGACCCAAAGTTTTATGGAATTCTCATTCATGCAAATGTTGTACTATCTGGGTATTTGCATCTCACTTCATGTTAAAATCATAGGGGTTCTGTGAAGAGAAAAGATGGAGCCATGGGAACCAAGGGATAGGCACCCCTCTATTACATGAAGAATTTCAAGATGCAAGGACTGAACAAATAATGAGATGTAGAAAGAAGCCAATGAAAACCAAAAGTTTGTGAAGAAATAAAAGAAAAATAGTACTCAAGAAAAGGAGAAAATGGTATTTCTGACACAGATGAAACTGGTACAAGCTGGATGATTTCAAGGGAGGAGTAAGAGAGAAGAAGAGAAGAAGTTTAGAAGCAGAAGGAAAGAAGGTGGGAAAAGAGATGTTTAACCCAAACAAATCCTGTACTTTCACTAATCATATAACATCATATTCATTTGGGAAACAATCTTATGGTGTTCAACAAGATCATAGTATTAAGTATAACTGATTATGACTATAGTTGAATGATACATTCAATTTCACGCCACTGTATTCACTATGATATATTTGCAGGAAAATATGCATAGGATATGGAATTAAATTATTGCAATGATTATAGAGATGCCATATCATAACCATGTATACTCATGCACTTGTCAATGTGTCTGCAATTGTTCCAACATAATGACTGACCACATTTTTCTAAATATGCAGACATTTCCCCATGTTTGAGAGTGCTAGACCTCCAGGTATAAGGCCTAAATAATTTAAAGCAGCGTTTCTCAACCTGGGGGTCGGGACCACTGGGGCGGGGTCACAAGGGGGTGTCAGAGGGGTTGCCAAAGACCATCAGAAAACACAGTATTTTCTGTTGGTCATGGGAGTTCTGTGTGGGAAGTCTGGTCCAATTCTATTGTTGGTGGGGTTCAGAACGCTATTTGATTGTAGGTGAACTAAAAATCCCAGCAACTACAACTCCCAAATGTCAAGGTCTATTATCCTCAACCTCCAACCATGTTCACATTTGGGTATATTGCATATTTGTGCCAAGTTTTGGTCCAGATCCACCATTGTTTGAGTCCACAGTGCTATAAATCCCAGCAACTACAACTCAAAATGACAAAATCAATCACACCCAACTCCACCAGTATTCAAATTTGGGCGCATCGGGTATTTGTGGCAAATTTGGTCCAGTGAAGTGAATGAAAATATGTCCTACATATCAGATATTTGTATTACAGTTCACAACAGTAGCAAAATTGCAGTTATGAAATTGCAACAAAATATTGTTTTGGTTTGGGGTCCCCATAACATGAGGAACTGTATTAAGGGGTTGCAGCATTAGGAAGGTTGAGAAACACTGGTCTAAAGGCACCAGATCCTGACTGATTTTCAAAGTTAAGTAGGGGTAGCCCTGGTTAGGACTTGAATGAGAGACCACCACTAAATACCAGGTGCCGCAGGCTATATTCCAGAGGAAGCAAAAAGCAAGGGAATAGGGATAATAATAAATGGAGTGGAAATGATAACTTATTCTGTAATGAAGTGCTTCATCTGGTAATATAGACCATTCTGGCAGAAAAGGCAAGAGACTTGCACCACTTGTAAAGTGCTTCACAAACTTAATTGAAAGCAATCGAGCCTTTATTCAAGATAACTTGTCCC
>JARBWK010003479.1:0-12306 GCA_030556195.1 Anolis apletophallus | reverse complement strand
AGGGGAGAGAGCAAGGGGGAGGGAGAGTGCGAGCTGAAGGAATGTGGAAAGAAGTTACAGAGGCGTTGAGAAAGGCACAGCGCTCCTATAAGCTGTTTGGAGATCACAAGCGGCAAGAAGGAGGGGAAGTGTGCAGAGGGTGATTTGGTGTGGCTGTCCTCAGAGATTTTTATGATAGGATACAAGTCATAAAAATTAAGTCCGAAATTCATAGGGCCTTTTAAGGTTGACAGAGTTGTGAATAAAGTATCATATACCCTCCTGTTGCCCAAGAGTTTAGGGAAAGTGCACCCAACTTTTCATTGCAGTTTTCTAAAGAAATATGTGAACCCGTTTCCTCCACGGGATTGAGTGATGTTTTGTTTCCCAGGGGAGGAGGACGAGGTGGAGGAGACCATTATGTCAGGTATGGGGAACCTGAGCTTTGAGGGAGATCATGTTCCCAACCTGTCATGAGGCTGCAGCGACCTTTGGCCCAGTTCCTGGAGTGACCTTGGCCATGTGTGCTTGGAATTGCTGAATCAGCCTGGGAGTGGAGCAACTTCCAGGTGCCAGAGAGGGGAAGTGAGGTAACTCCTCCTGGCATGGACATTGGACATTTGACTCGTGACGTCACCATGTGACCCTGGGGTCATGCCCCTATGGACTACTGGGATTGCTGATTCATCGGAGCATGATGACACCCTGCTTGGACATTGCATTGTGTAGGGAGGGGCTACCGGGTATATAAGGTGTGTTTGGGTGGCGGGCCGGCGCTTTAGCTTCACAGGTGGTGTACCTTCAATAAAATCGTGTTGGACCAGAACGACGTCTAAGTGTGATCCCTACCGAGAATTGAGGAGTCATTACATTGCAAGGTGTGAGACACAGAAAACTGATTATACCTGAACTGTCATATTTGATGTATTTACATTCTCTGAGTAAATCTGCTGCCTCTTTCTTTTGGATATCTAAACTATATTTCTAAATGCTAAATGATTGAAGGAAAGATTCATGGGAGAGAGCACTGTCTTTGTTCCCAATCTCTATACCTGAAATGAAACCTTGCAAACCACTCCATCTCTTTGTCTTACCAAGGAAGACTAGAAAGGGAAAGAGTTGAATTAAATTATATTCACAAATAGTTTCTCTGTGTGACTAAAACATATACATTATGGAGAAAATAATAAAGAAATTGCATGGCATTTGTAAGAAAGACAAGTTTTGCTCTTCTTGATAAGAAAGTGGTTTCCAACTAGATTTTGTTTAGATTTTAAAGGGAAATTAGGTGCTGTTGATGTCTTTTATTGTGCTTAGGGAAGGCCACAACTTAGCCTCACTTTTTAAAATTCTAAGCTTTTATATAGCTCTCTTCCCCCAGTGATCTGAAAACATTATTTCAGAAAGCAAGCAGAACCAAGGATTAGTCATTATGCAGGCTGTATTGCAGTCAGAAAGCTCACCTGCTGGGCCATAATACCTTTAATAATATAAAGATTTAGTTCATTGTGTTTCCAGACAGATATTTTATCTTGAGCATTTTTGCAGCCTATTTTTGAGACTAACCAATGATAACAATTCCTCCCAGGAATTCACAAAACTGATAAATGTTTTAAGGTGCCCCAGATGGTTTCCCATAACCTACTGCTGCCCCATCAGTATTCTTGGCTTGACTTTTGAAGATCATGGATAGTACAAGACCCTGATTGAAATTCAGTCCCACCATTTCAGTGCTTGGGCAACTGTTCATCAGCAGTGTTTCCCAACCGGTGTGCTGCGGCACACTAGTGTGCCGTGAGCGATCATCAGGTGTGCCGTGGGAAATTGGAACCTCCAATACCCTTTTTCCACTCCCTGCCGAACACTTTTCTTCTTCCACTCGGGCTCCTTCTTCCTAGCCTGCTCCTAATCACTTTTAGAGCTGCTTGATGCTGCCGCTTCTGCCGCCATTTTGATCCAAGGGAGCAGCATGAGCGTGTTCAGGAGGGGAGGGGGGAGGGAGGAAGACGTGGCCCGTCCGGGCGCTACTGCGCAGACTTGCCCCACATCTTCCTCCCTCCCCCTCCCCTCCCGAACATGCTCACGCTGCCCCCTCGGATCAAAATGGCGGCAGAAGCGACAACATGAGCAAAGCGAGGCAAAGCAAGCAGAGCGAGGCTGGGAAGAAGGGAGCCCGAGTGGAGAAGAAAAAGTAAGTGTTCGGCAGGAGGGGGAAGAAAGGGTGCGAAGGGGAAAGGGGAGGAAGAAGTCTCTGTTGAAAGCTGGCATGGGCAAACTTGGACCTTCCAGGTGTTTTGGACTCCAACTCCCATCATTCCTAGCAGCCTCAGGCCCTTTTCCTTTCCCCTCCTCAGCCACTTAAGCAGTGCTCTCTGGATATAGGTGAACTACAACTTCAAAACTCAAGGTCAATGCCCACCAACCTCTTATAGTATTTTCTCTTGGTTATGGGAGTTCTGTGGGGAAGTTTGATTCCATTCCATCATTGGTGGAGTTCAGAATACTCTTTGATTGCGGGTGAACTATAACTCCCAGCAACTACAACTCCCAAATGACAAAATCAATTTTTTGACTGATGGTCCCTCCTTGGGTTAGTATTGGTATGTTTTGTGGCCAAATTTGGCAGCAATTTGTCCAGTGGTTTTTGATTTATGTTAATCCCACAAATGAACATTATATATATATATATATATATATATATAGAGAGAGAGAGAGAGAGAGAGAGAGAGAGAGAGAGAGCACAACAGCACAGGCAGAAAAGCAAACATCACAGGGAAGCATGTCTGTGTAGGAGGGTGAACATTAGGAAGAACTTCCTGTGAGAGCTGTTCAGCAGTGGAACTCTCTGCCTCAGAGTGTTCTTCCGTCTGGCTGCTCTCTTTCCAGCTGACTTCCCTGAGAACCGGGTACGTTTTTGTGTTTATGTTTACCAACTATTACTACATTTGGCATTGGCTGCTGAAAAGGGCATGACTTTAAAGGAGCAAGAGGAACTCATTGAACTGAAACAAGATCGTAGTTTAAAGCTAAAATTTGCTGATCTTCCTTTGGATAGTTTTTGGTTATCTGTTGCCAGTGAGTTCCCCATTCTGGCCAACAAAGCTATTTTGACATTGCTCCCGTTTTCAACCACATATCTGTGTGAGATGAGCTTCTCTAGCTTGACTGCGATAAAAACTAAACACACAGAGAGACTGACAGCTGTTGAGCAAGACCTTCGTGTGCGTCCTTCTGCCATTCCTGCCAGGATATCTATGTTGTGTTCATCGAAACAGGCCCAGGTTTCACAATGAGTGTATAAATACATTTAAAAACATATTAACTATATGTATTACTGTGTTAGAGTGTCATTTTGTGTCATTTTGAAAATCCTTCAACCACTACAAAAAAAATAGACATCTTGTTTGCAGGATTTTGCCCCAGGATTTTGTAAATGTAAACTGTGCCGCAGCTCAAAAAAAGGTTGAAAAGCACTGAGCTAAGGAATATCCCACTCCACAGAAATAGTAAGGTACTTTGTGGAATTTATCACACGAGGCACGGAAATTGCAATTATAGCACGAAAACATTGTCTTTGCCTTGGATTTATAACATGATGTCACTACTTTTTCATCACTCTCCTGGAAGTGTTTTGTTTTATTTATTTATTTATTTATTTATTTATTTTTACGACGTTTATTTAAAAATACAAATCATCCGCAAATGATCTCCTTTTATAAAACAAAGAAAAAAACCCACAAAAAACAAACCAAAAAACAACCTTCCAATGACCTCTCAATGTGATTAATCTGATGCAAATATGCTGTTGTTCTGCTGTAACCATGATTGCTTGTCTAAAAGACTATCATTTGTAGATTCCGCATTTTGACAATCAGGTGGTTAGTGGTGCCTATTTCGCCTAGAACTCATCCACAATTAGAAGTCCTTTGCTTAAAACACGCCTCGAGTCGCCTTCGGGCTGAGAGAGGCAGTCTAGAAGCAAAGTAAATAAATAAACAAACAAATAATAAATAAAAAATAAGAAAGCTACTGTTTATTAATAGAAATACCCTGGGATAGGAAGGCATAACTATTGGGAGAGAATGAAACAAGAACAATCCCCCCTTCAAATAAGAACCTTATCCCTCAAATTAAATTTTCCTTCAGTCACCATATTTCTTGCATTGGAGTAACTCAATATTGTTGTGGAGCATTTCAAAATACAGTTGAGGCATCCAAAAAAAAGTAGGCTAAGTTATCAAAAGGGTGCAAATACAGAAAATAGAAGAACTGAAGAATTTTCACTCACTGCAATATGTGGAATTTGGAGAATGTAGAGACACCTTTTTGTTTGGAGGGTCAATGTCCACATTTTGCTACCCTCCATTACACCCCTGAACATGGGGAACTATAGGTTAACTATCTAAGTTGGAGGAACAAGAGGTCCTAATTGTCAGATTATTGCATTTTTAATAGCAATTCATGAGTCAGCACAAGATATATTTTCGCAGTTTGAGATGACCTGCAGTGTGACATGTTTGACACCAGATGGCGCTGTCTCAAGACTGCTAAATGGAACCTTGAGGAATGTCAGTTACAAAGTGACAGTTGGGATTTGTCAGTTGGGATTTAATATCTGTGAGGAAAGGATGTTTAGAAAGGTAGCTGTGATGGCTGTTGTTTTTCGATGTTTTGCCAGTTATTGTTAAATACAATTCAATACAAAGTTATATATTTACCTTGTGAATTGAATGAGAGTTTCATTATTCACTCGAACAGAGACTGGAGTTTTTGGGCCGATGGGGAATTAAACTTCTATATTTCTGTTGCCTATCTGCTGTGACATAAATACTCAACGCCGAAGAGGTTATGGGCCCAGATCCCAGAACACAGAACACAGAATCCAGAATTGCAGAGGCACAGAGATACTACATAACCCATAATTCATAGAAA
Organism: Anolis apletophallus; assembly: GCA_030556195.1. NCBI lineage: Eukaryota > Metazoa > Chordata > Lepidosauria > Squamata > Anolidae > Anolis > Anolis apletophallus. Next base: position 7,395 of record JARBWK010003479.1, on the reverse strand, counting down.
AAGTTTTTGAATAACACTGCAAATTGCAGCAGAAGTCGCTGTTTACCTCAGTGTTAGAGAAAAAAAAGCTGAAGTGAATTTTTGCCAGGAGCATCTGTAGTGTGAAGAAAGATGGCATTAATTGGAGCACAGCATCATTTAGAAAAACTCAGAGGCAGCTCAAATTATTTAATATGGGCTACCAAAGTGCGAGCAGTTTTGGCAAAGGAGGAGCTGTTATCCTGCTTAACACATCGACCTATTTCTGATGCAGAAAGGTTGAAAGATGGCAAGGCAAGGGCTACCATCATCCTGTCAGTTGACGATAGGCACCTCACATATTTAGCTCTGGAAGAAACAGCCGCTGACTGTTGGAAAAGGCTTGAAAAGCTGTATCAGCAGGCTACTGGAGGCTCAAAAGTTTTATTGAGCAGAGAACTGTTTTCACTGAAGCTTCTGTCAATGGAAGATTGTGCCAGAGAGACTCATTTGAGTAAAATGCTGAGCCTATTTAATGATTTAGCAGCAAGGGGCACCAATTTTACAGAAGATCAGAGAGGCTTAATTCTACTAAGCAGTTTGGGGCAGAGCTACAACTCATTCATTGACTCCATGCAATCTGTGAAAGAAGAGGACATCAACTTCGACTTAGTTTCGACTAGATTGGAGAACTGGGCTTGTTACAGAAGAAATGCCCAGCAACTTTCAACGGAGAAGACGGTCAACAAAGGCTTCAATATGAAGAGGAAAGAGACAATCCAGTGTGACATCATCTGTTACATTTGTAATAAAAGAGGACACAAAGCTAGACAATGTCATCAGAACAAGTTTAAGAAGAGTGAATCAGCACAGAGCAAGAAAGAACAGATCAACAATTCAAGAAAAGACTCTGATTCAGGCTGTCTGTTGATGAGTTTACAATGTAACAATGATTTTATTCCTCAGGTACCCTGGATTATTGACTCTGGGAGTGCAAAGAGTTTTGTTAAGGATAGTAAATTGTTAGCAGAGAAGGAACCTTTATCTGGTTCTATGCAAAGTTGTGTGAGTCTAGCCAATGGTCAAAGGTGCAAGGTTTTAACAAAGGGAGAAGTTGAAATTGGTCAACTTAGTCTAAAGTTAGACAATGTTTATTTAGTTCCTGAGCTAGAACACAATGTTCTAGGGGTGAAACAACTTGCAGACCATGGTTTATCCATTGTGTTTGAAGGGGAGTTATGTAAAATGAGTAATAAAAATACAGGTATGTATAAGGAAGTAAAATTTCAAAATGGTTTCTATAGAATGAATGCTAGTAATAAAATGTCTACAAATAGTATTCAGAGTTTGCAGGGGAAACCTCTGCATGGTGACAGATGTCTGCACATGCTACACAGGAAGTTTGGCCACATGAACTATAATATGATTAGAAAGACTGCACAGCTAGTAGGCATTCAAATACCAGAATGCAGAAATTATTTAGAGTGTGCTGTCTGTAACAAAACAAAGTTAAAGGCTTATCCTGTTGCCAAAAGGAGTGATAGAGTAACAACTAAGTTACAGTTACTGCACATGGATCTAGCTGGACCTTTTCCAAAGAGTATTGAGGGAATGTATTTCTACTAGTAATAGTAGATGATAGGTCTCGATTTGGCTTCGTTTACCCTCTGAAAGGTAAATTTCAGGTGTATGAAAAATTTATTGAATGGTACCATTTTGTGAAGAACCAATTTCCTGATTTGACTGTTAAACAAGTTCAATCTGATAGAGGAGGTGAATTTGTGAATGAAAGACTTAAGAATTTTTTTAAGGATAAAGGAATTTGGCATAGGAAAACAAATCCGTGTGTATCAAAAGAAAATGGAATTATGGAGCGTCGCTTAGGTGTAATTCAAACCATGGTAAAATCAATGCTTGAGGATGCACAAATGTCCAAAGGTTTTTGGGCAGAAGCAGCTAACACTGCCAATTACGTGCTGAATAGGTTATGGACCTCAAGTGTAAATGAAATCCCATTCTATTTGTTTTATGGAAGACATCCAAAGGTGGATCATTTTCAAGTATTTGGTGCGCATGCAAATGTCTTAATTCCTATACAGCAAAGAGACAAAAGAGATCAGCATTGGGTAAAGATGCAATTTATTGGATATGAAGGTGGAACGAAAGGCTATAGATTCTGGAATGGCTCTTCTCCAGGGAAGAAGATCACAGTCTCCAGATCTGTAAAGTTCGAAAATAATACTCATTGGGATAGAATTCATGCGAACACTGAAGTGTTCATAACCCCAAGTGTTTCTAGAGTAAAGAATGAATCTGAAGTTGTAGAGGTATTAGATGAGGCAAATGTGGAAGAAAGCAAGGAACAATCTGAAGAAAGTAATTTTCATGATTTTTGCGCCACAAACTCTGACTTAGTGTCCAAATCTGTAACAGAGGTTGATGGACATTGTCAAGAGGAGATTAGGGATGTGGAGGAGACTAAGGATGAGATTCCTAGGAGATCCACACGTATCACTAAAGGAATTCCTCCAGCCAAGTACCAAGTCACGCAAATAGGAAGTATAGAGTGGAAAGATCCTAATTCTTACGCTGAAGCATTGCATAGACCGAAAAATGAACGTGATTGTTGGGTAAAAGCAATGAAGAAGGAATTTGATTCACTTCATTCCTTAAATGTTTTAGAACAAGCAGATGTAACCAAAGATGTAAAGGTAATTGGTTGCAAGTGGGTATTTAAAAGGAAAACACAAGAATATGGCTGATATGTTTACAAAAGCATTGACTAATTGTAAATTAAATGTATTTTGTAAGAAGATATTGTTATTATAAGTAATGTGTACTTGTGTTGCTCATGAAGGAGGAGTGTCAGATTATTGCATTTTTAATAGCAATTCATGAGTCAGCACAAGATATATTTTCGCAGTTTGAGATGACCTGCAGTGTGACATGTTTGACACCAGATGGCGCTGTCTCAAGACTGCTAAATGGAACCTTGAGGAATGTCAGTTACAAAGTGACAGTTGGGATTTGTCAGTTGGGATTTAATATCTGTGAGGAAAGGATGTTTAGAAAGGTAGCTGTGATGGCTGTTGTTTTTCGATGTTTTGCCAGTTATTGTTAAATACAATTCAATACAAAGTTATATATTTACCTTGTGAATTGAATGAGAGTTTCATTATTCACTCGAACAGAGACTGGAGTTTTTTTGGCCGATGGGGAATTAAACTTCTATATTTCTGTTGCCTATCCGCTGTGACATAAATACTCAACGCCGAAGACTAATTTGCTCTTTTATCCTGGAACAAAGCCAAGATATTGATTCTCTGTATGGCAAGGGGTTGGCCTAGATCAGTGATAGGCAACCTTTTGAGAATGGTGTCAAAATTTGCCAAAAAAACGGGCATAATTCGGGTGGTGTGTCACTTCAAGAAAAACACCCATAATTTTGCAATATTTAGTTTAAATAACCAAAAATATATAATTGTAATATATAACTATATTTAGTAAACCAAAACTAATTATATAACTTACCTGCTTAGTGACTTCTTTGTCCATCTGTCAGTCGGTTTCTTTTGTTGGTCTTGATATTATTTAACTTGTGTGCAGTGCCGTGAACTAAGATAACTGGGGGGAGGGGGAATTCTTTAACTAACCTGCCTATTAGTGACTTTTTTGTTGCTGAATTTCATTGGCTAAATCTTCAATTGAAGGTTGGTATTTTGTACATTTCAAGCCCAAGCAAGCACTACTAATTTCATCTGTCAGTCGGTTTCTTTTGTTGGTTTTGATATTCTTTAACGTTGAGAATATCTATGTACAAAAGTACATTGCTATTTTTTTCAGGGTGCTAAAAGTGTCTGGTAATCAGTTCCAGGCACTCCAAATTTCCTGTTCGTAGTAGCACTCCTTTTGATTCACACTCGCGCACTTGCAAGTTGGAATCCCGCCACTGCCCCCTTACAGGGCTTCAGTGCCCCCCAAATTCTCCTGAGCCTCCCACTGCCTCATGTTGTGGTGACCCCATCCATATTCTCGTTGTTACTTCATAAATAATTTTGCTATGCTTATAAATTCTAATGCAAATATAGAATATGCAGGATGAATTTTCATTGTTACAAATTGAACACAATTAAAGCATAGTGATTAATAACAAAAACAATATGTTTGGGGGAGTATGGCTAACGGATGATGGGATTTGCAGTACCTTCGACCAATTCAGCTCTGACTTCCACAGCCGAGACCCCATGAATGTCAGACCTGGATGAAATTTGACACAAATACTCAATATACCCAAAGTTGAACACTGATGGAGTTGTGGGGGATTGATTTTGTCATTTAGGAGTTGTAGCTGCTGGGATTTATAGTTCACCTATAATCAAAAAGCATTTTGAAATTCAAGAGCAATGGCATTGCACTAAACTTGAGCAATAGAGAATACTGAACCTTAGAAATTGGGAGCTGCTTGCATTTTCCGTCATGCCACGGCCATCTCCCAGGAGGTGCCTGCAAATGCTGCAGCGACTCAGGGGGCGTTTGCAGACGTGGAGGCTTTCCTTCTCCGTTGGACCAACTGGCAGGCACACACTCGCAAGCGCACGACTGCCTCAGCCTGCCAGTTGGAATCCCTGGTCAGATGTTGCCTGGAAACCGCAACACGCGCCGCCTTCCTCTCTCAACTCCGCCCATGGCTCAGTCCCGTATCGCCCCTTCCTTCCAAGGGACCCGTTGGATTGGAGGGGGCGATTCGGGATTGCGCCGTGGGCGGAGTTGAGGAGAGGAAGGGGGGTGCGTGTTGCGGTTTCCAGGCAGCGCCTGCATGGGGTTTCCAACTGGCAGGTGCACACTCTCGCGCTTGCAAATTGGAATCCCGCTACCTGTCACACCCCAGAGTTCCCCTGGCCCTCAGCAAGAGCAACGCCATGTTAAATCCCAAGTGTCAAAGAGGCCCAACAAGCCTCAAAGTCAGAAGCTGCAGAGCTCTGCAGTTCATGCTTCGTTCAAGGACACAGCTACTCGAGTTCCATCTCGAACCGATAAGCAGCCAGGGAAGAGCAGAGATGGGACGACTCCCATTCACCCAGGTGCCAGAGTTAATTGGGCTTATATTCCGATCCCATGTGAAAGGCCTGAGAAAGACCAGATGGAGAGCTGTTTTGGGAACCCGGTCCGACGCACGGTACGTCGTAACATCAAAGCCTTTGAGACCTATAAGAGTTGGGGAGCTGAGGGAACTGGATTGATCCATGAACTGGCTTCACTATTTACAATTAAGGGAGATCTTCAACAAAGATAAAATCCTAGGATTCGAAAAGAAACAACAATTTTGGGATAGAATCCTACTGAAGAAGTAAAAAAAAATAACCTCACTCTATGCAAAATTGTTAGAAATCAAATCAGAACAGGAGGTGATTAAAAACTGTATGGTGCGGTGGGCACAGGACCTGGGTCACGAGGTTCCCTTGGCTCTCTGGGAAAGGGTGTGGAAAGTTCACTGGGGGTACACCTACGCTTATGAGTTAAAAGAAAATAACATCAAAATATTCCATAGGTGGTACCTTACCCCTCAAAAAATTGCCTTTTATAATAAAAACTACAGCCAAAAATGCTGGAAATGCAAGACAGAGGTGGGAACCCTTATGCACTTATGGTGGTGTAGCAGTATCTGGAGTCCCAGAACTCCCAAGGCAATACCTTTTGTCTTAAGCTGCCGTTCCTAGCGAGCACAAGGACGGAAAGACGCGACAATTTTACTGCGATTCAGGAAACCAGCTTTATTTGCATGACATCAGCTGATGGGTCTGCCCCCCCCCCCCCCCGTGCGGAAACGCAGCCGCTGGAGACAGAACCCCGATCTTTCCCAGTGGACAGGTTTTATACAAACAATGGAGTCAACATTTAGTCCCTCCCTTCTTCATGCATTGTTACTGGCTAGTATTCATGAACCCATATTACTCTACCCAATTAAACAAAGCATTTCTTAGCATCTCACTCCTATTTGCTAACAAACGTTGCACAGCATTAATTTTTATTTCCATTGTATGTTATCGGCTCTATGTGCAGCCTGTTCTTAAATCGTTACATTTTTCTACCAAGCTTCTCACTGTTGCCTGCCAAGAGAAAAGCCTCATTTGCCATGCACGTTCCCTAGCCCATTCACAAACTTTGTAAACAAACCCGCATGGTGAGAGCTAAGCCAATCACGACTGTTTATCTTTCTAGAAGCACATGGTGTTCTCTGGCTAATCGCAGCCTGTGCTTATGTGGACCAATAGTAGCTATATTATTGTGAGCCAATCACAATTGTCTATTCTCAGACTGCTGCTGGCAAGCTGACTCTGTTATCCTAATTCTATGCCTGTTCTAAGCAGCACTTTCTCCTGGCGTTTCTTCTGTTAAAGCATCAATTTCTCCTTTAGTGGAACTGTAGAAAAGTCAAAATATTTTGGTCCCTATTGTATAAAGTTATGACAAATATGTTAGAGATCAAGATCCCATTAAAACCTGAATACTTCCCGCTGGGTTTATTGGACTTTGATATAGACAGAAACTCAGAGAAAATTTTTGTATATTGTATCACAGCAGCCAGGTTGACCCTGGCAAAGAACTGGAAAGAAGGCAGTATCCCGAGCATAGAAGATTGGTCTTGAAAGCTTCTTGACATCATGAAAATGGACATTTTAACACAGGAGTTATCACAAACAAATACCCCCAAGAGAACTGACTGGTCCAAGGTGACGCTGTTTCTAAAACAAGAGAACCACGAAATGTGGGCGAAAGTTGAGCCTTAAGACATTTATTGATTCTTTTTTCCCCATTACTAGTACTTACGTTTGTAAGGATGCCTAGTCTCAGTACACTGGCTAGACAAAAAATATAGAGGTGTAATCTACACAGGTAACACAATATAGGGTGTTACAGGAGGTGGGTCTGCAGGTTGGAAGTACTCTTAAAGGTTGTATTGTCCTGTTTTGTAGTAGGCAATGTTAGGAGGTGTCTGTAGTGTGCTATGTAAATGTCTTGTTTGTGTTTTTTTTAATTAATCGTGTGTGAAAATCAATAAAGATGATTTTAAAAAAAGAGTTGGGGCTGAGAGATGGATGGCATCTCTCGTCAACTTTTGAAAACCTTGCCTTCATGAACTTTGCCAGGGCTATTGAGCCTTCCTGCTATTAAAGCGGGTTTGGTACTTTTCCGTGCAAAAAGTACAGTCAGAGAGTGATGCTACATGCGTGTTTAGCTTTGAGATGCGGGTTCCTGTGCCAAGAATCAGACAGGCACTTGCAATGTGAAAATAACACTGTGATTGATGCTTTAATACACCCTGTGCCTGACTTGAGATAACATAGGCTAGATGGGTGGAACAGTACAGTTTGAGCTATGGGAGAACTTAATGCGAATAACGAAAGCACTGGGCGCATGGCAAGAGAGTCTGACCCC
>JARBWK010003478.1:0-12309 GCA_030556195.1 Anolis apletophallus | reverse complement strand
GATCCATATAAAAATTGATTCTAAACTCATGGGGGGGGTTCTGTCCCTGGGTCATTATAGAAATGATTACAAAAAAATTTGGCTTCATTTCGTAATTGAAATGTAATTAAATAACAATTTTCGTTTTTGTTCAATAGGCCAGCTGGGAGGCTAGGCTCTGATTGGCTAAAGGGAAGCAGGTGGCTTCATGCTACCACCTGGTCTCCATTAGCCAATGAGAAAATGCGTCAAGTAAGGGCAAAGAAGACATACGAACTAATTACGTGCCCATTACAAAAATGGCAGGTTCGGTATAGAAAAGACACTTTCGGGTTGGGCCCTGAGGGGTCAAAAAACATTGAAATTAATTTTAAATACAAAAAATAATGGATTTCAAAGTATTTTAAACCAGAGATATCCACCCCTAGTATGTGTCTCTCCCTCCATCCAAACTTTTTCAAAATGAAATGTAATGTGAGAATACATTAGTATTTATCCGGATTAAGTATTAAATACTATTACAAGGGTTTTGATGAAATCAAGATATAAATTTGAACAACTCCTTGAGGCTAGTTTCAGTTTAATTTCTTTTGACATGGAAACTAATTTCTGTGTCTGCAATAGCACACAGGACATACACAATCCATCCATCCACCAATCAATCAATCAATCAATCATTTGTTATGGTCCTAAACCAACATAAAAGAAAAAGATAATCTTTACCATAAGGTGGCACAAAATAAAAAGCCAAAAGTAAAACATGACACTCTACTTAAGGCCAGTGTTTGTACACAATCTGCAGCTCTATATGTCTCACTTGGCTACCCAAATATAGTACAACTCCCTTATTCATGGATTCAGTATTGATGGTTTCACTTACACTCTAAAATATTGCTTCCTGGAAGTGTTTGTGGGCTTCTATAGGTCCTCCAGGGAGATTCTATGGCAGGGGTGCCCACACTTTTACAGCATGCAAGCTACTTTTATCAACCAAGTCTCAAAGATCTACCTGGCGCACGCACACGCATGCTCCCGACACCACCTTCTGCCTGCGTGGGGCTTCTTCCGCCACTGAGGCTTTAGTGGGCAGGCCCTGGCGCTCGTCTCTTGACAGTGACCGCCCATTGGTTCCTCCTGGGTGGGGCGGGAGCAAGGTGAAGGCGCGTGCTGGGATAGGATGCGAGGCTGCAGGAGGGAGGGAGGGAGTGTGTGTGTGAGAGAGATAGAAAGAAGTCCTCACCGGAGGAGGATGGCCCCCGCGCTGGGGCTGCAGCTGACGAGCCGCCCTTGACGCCGGTGAGTTAAGCCTGGATGGGGCCCCAGTGCCACCGAGGGCCGAGGCGAGAGAGAGACAGGGCGGAGTGCGAGGCGGGGCCCCGTCCAGGCTTCACTCACCGTCGTCGAGGGCACACTCGTCAGCTGCAGCCCCACCGCGGGAACCATCCTCATCCGGCAAGGACTTCTCTCTCTCTCTCACACACATACACACACACTCACTCCCTTCCTCCCTCCTGCAGCCTCGCGTCCTATCCCTGCACACGCCTTCACCTTGCTCCCACCCCACCCAGGAGCAACCAATGGGCGGTCACTGTCAAGAGACGAGTGCCAGGGCCCACCCACTAAAGCCTCAGTGGCAGAAGAAGCCCCACGTGGGCGAAAGGGCTAAAGACCTATCCGGCTGGGATCGAGTCATAATGGACTCGGGATCGACTGGTCAATCGCGAGCTACCTAATGAGCACCCCTGTTCTATGGCATGCATTTGGCCCAATTATTGTTAAAATATGGGATTCACTAGTAGCCATTAGGCATGAGAAAAAAGTTATGAAAATGAAATGATTCGTAAGGAATTCGTAAGAAATGCTACTTTTGAGTATTTCCTCACCTGGAACGCCAACCAGGAAGTGGACTTTCTTTATAGAATTTCGGGGCCAGGATTTTCTTAAGTGTCGTTATTAGGTCGTAAGGGGGCACCACTCCTTCTCTCTCACCACCCTCCCGCCTCCCTTGCCAATAAGTATTATGGCAGGGCAAGCCCTAAACTCGCTCCTTCTTTTCGCTGGAAGCCGGAAAAATGTAAACAGAGGGCTTACTCAGAAGTAAATCTGCAAAGGAGGGCACTTTGGATGAAGTGCCCTCCTTTGTGGATTTACTTCTGAGGAAACCTCTCTGTTTCCATTTTTTCCAGGCTTCCCTGCCTCTCCTGCCTGCAAGGATCTAAAGCATCAAAGAGTATTGGGGTGAGAAACCAACCTAATGTATAATAGAATGAATGATACTGTAAGTGCCTAATATTATAAGTAATCAACTGGTCATACCTACATTCCATGCACATGCAATAATACAGCAGTAATAACAATAACAAGAGGTAAAATTCAAACCGAAGTATTCTGACTGGTCCCTGCCTCATGCGGTGCAAACGGGCTCTTCTCTATTAGCCGGGAAAAGCCAGCGTTTTCTGCTTGGGTGCACACACATACATATTCTTGGGGGGATTTGCTGCAGAATCCGGGCTCATAGAGAAGATTCTGCAGCAAATCCCCCAAAAAGAATATGTATGTGTGTGCACCCAAGCAGAAAATGCTGGCTTTTCCGGGCTCACAGAGAAGAGCCCGTTTTGCACCGCATGAGGAGGGACCAGTCAGAATACTTCGTTTGAATTTTACCTCTTCTTATACCCATTGTTATTACTGCTGTATTATTGCATGTGCATGGAATGTAGGTATGTGACCAGCCTGGGCAACTTGGGCCCTCGCTCCTCGGGATCGGAGTGAGAGAGAGGCAGCGAGGAGCGAGGGGGCTCCTCCTCCTTTTCTTTTGCTGCTTCCAAGAATAGAATACCCCCCTCCCTCCCCTCCTTCCCTCCTTCCCTCCCTCCTTCCGATTTGGAGAGTCCCATCTAGAGTTCAGTGTGATTTATTCAAGTTTTGGCCTACAACTCCCAGAAATCCCAGCCAATTTACCAGCTGTTAGGATTTCTGGGAGTTGTAGGCCAAAAACCATCTGGAATGCGCATGCGCTGGCATACGAACTACTAACGAATTTCGTTAGTAATTAAGTTACATTTTAGAAATTTTAGGAAATTTTTTTGTAAGTCTTTCTTTACTAATCAACCCCCATTTGATTTTAGAATCGCCATTTTTGGGTTCGAAACCATGCCTAGTAGCCATGGTTTTAGGTATCCACTGGGGGAGTGGGGGAGGTGATTATTGGGATGCATCCCCCATAGATACAGGGTACTGTACTTTTAAAATGACTCTTTATTGCCATTATCTGCTGATGACTATCATTTTGTTTACAATTCACAATTGCAGTTGTAAAAAACTCTTGTGACTTTATCCATAATCTATGCATCCTGGTTGGTGAGCAGAAAAGAAGGAAACCTTCCCTCCGTCCTGCCAGGAAAATCCAGTAGAAGAAGTATCATTAAAGCAAGAGATAGACCTTGGTAAAAAGGGTGCCATGAAAGCACAGGTTTGAGAGTTTCGACTGCCTCATTTGTATAAGGACAAATACGTTTGTTTTACAGGATCCTGTTATATTTTCTTTCCAATATAGCAGACGGCAGCACATTAAATCGCACTAATGTAAAAGATTTTCGATACTTAGGAACTGTTTAGTTTGTCAGGTAATTACAGCAGCCGAGGAGTATTGTAGAAATTCCATGAATTGGGTTTTTGATGATTAAACTCAAGTGATTTTGCAGTTCGGTGTCACTTATTCATTGTTTGGGGGCAGATTTAGCATTACTGTAGCTAAGTGCTATTAAAGCATTAGATGTAAGTCCATATGTTAGAAGCTCCTTATTTGGCAACTGCTTCCAGGCAAATAAAAACTGTTCCTCTTAGAGGCGGCAGTCCAATTGGGGAAAAGATGGCTTTGGCAGGTAAATGGATTTTAAGAATCCACGCATGGGCCTTGGTAGAGACCAGGCCTGCCCCAAGATGCAAATCCGTGTTAGGAACTCAACAAGGGACATCAAATAAACCTCTGAGAAATTTAGTTTGCAACACTTTGAAAGAGTTGAAGTTATTGTAGACATACAGTAGCGAACCATTAGGCCTGGGTAGGTTCGTTGGAAAGCACCGGGAATGTGGCGCAACTGGCTAAGTGTCAGCTGCATAAGGTCTCTCTGACCAGTAGGTCATGAGTTCGAGGCCTGCCCGGGACGAGGTGGGTGCTCGACCTTTAAGTGTAGCCTGCTGTCGACCTTTGCAGCCCGAAAGACAGTTGCATGTGTCAAGTAGGAGATAAAGGTGCCACATTAAGTGGGGAGGCAAATTTTGACTGAGTTATGAGGCCATTAAAGAACTCCAGGAACGCTGAGGAATGCGGAAGAAACAACAAGGGAAGCTTGAATGCTAAGAGATGAGTTGTTTTTTTTAACGCTTATGATCTAAAAGAAAATAGTTAAAAAATTTTCCACAGGTGGTATCTCACACCCAGCAAAATAGCAAAATATAATGGTAACTATTCCAACAAATGTTGGAAGTGCAGGAAAGAAATTGGGAGTTTTTTCCACATGTGGTGGAGTTGCAAAAAGATTAGGAAGTAGTGGGCAGACATTCATAAGGAAATGCAGGAAGCACTAGAAATTAAGTTTGAGTGTAAACCAGACTATCTTCTTTTGGGATTGCTTGATTTTAAATTGGAGAGTAATACAGAAAAATTGTTTATATATTGTATATCTGCGGTTAGGATGACATAAGAACATAAGAACATAAGAAGAGCCATGCTGAATCGGACCTCAGCCCATCTAGTCCAGCATTCTGTATCACACAGTGGCCCACCAGTTGTACACGGGGATCTCGAGCAGAAGGGAGGGCAAAACCCTGACCTGCTCCCCACCCACCACAACCAGTACCCAGGGAAATCCTGCCTACCTCAACCAACTCCGAGGTGGCACTTGAATGTCCTTTTCAGTAGCTACCGATACACTTGGTATCCATGAATCTGTCTAACGCTAGCCAGAAGATGGAAGGAGGATGGAATACCGAAGATGGAGGATTGGAAGATAAAACTCATGGATATAATGAGTATGGATTGTCTCACAAGAGCTCTACAACAAAATAAAAGAATGAAACAGACGGACTGGTCTACAGTCAGAAGATATATTTCAAGAGAAAATGTAGAATGGATAATTAATATAGAGTAAATCTAGGGGGAAAATTGAGATAAGTTCAGTATATTAATGTGTAATATAAGTGTAAAGAGGCTATTCAAATGAACCAGCTGGACAGGGTGGACCCTCTTTTACTGATCCCACCGCTGCCACCAATTTGTAACGATGAGGTCACTACGTATCTGACCTAATGTAAAAGGGTGTTGTATAACTTTAATTTAAGGAGCCCTTAAATATGAAGAGATTAGCCACCAGATTGTGAGAACTGTTGTTGTTATCTGTTATCTAGGAGGGTCTGTCACCAATTATTGTGGGACTTTAAACTGTGTAACAAGACAGGTTAAAGACACTTTCCTGTCTTGCTTTACTCTGAGGCTTGACTTTGAAAATACGGAACAGAGAGAGATTGTTGATGAAAAGAACAATAACAGTTTATTTAGAGCTTGGCACAAAAGCGTGATGGATACGTTATAACTTCTTAGAGTCTCAACTCATCATGGTTACGTTGGTATTGTAGAAGATACAAAGTTTAAAATGTTTGACTGTTACTATTACTCAGTTAGATCAGTATGTAACTATCTCACACACAGACCTTCTTTCCTCCTATAGGCACCTTGCCTATCTCTAGCCCTCAGGCTCTATATAAACAGACTGGCTCGCAAGCTCAGCCTACTAGAACTGTTTCTCTACAGCTCCAAAACCAGACTGCCCTCAGAACCTGCTCTCTCCTAGAGCTGGGCTGGCAGTTAAACTGTCAAAATTCAAACTTCCCCAGAATTCTATTCTTGGCTGTGGCAGAAAGCTGTTGACTCCTCCCACCTCTGCCTTACAGCCATGTTGCTATGACCCAAGGTGGGCCTTCACTGAAGAAGTGCACCTTCCCTAAACATCTAAACATCTCAATACATATTCAATCCTCAATTCTATAATAAAAAATAAACACTTCTGCACAATAAGTTATGACAGTAATGACATATGGGATAAGACAGGTCAGGAAGTACCTTTGTTTTATGTTATACTAGCTTGGGGACCCGGCGGTGCCCGGGTCATTTGAGAAGTGCAGCAGGATGTAGAGTGGGTCATGGGGGCTCTGTGTGCCAAGTTTGGTCTTGATCCATCATTATTGGGAGTTGCAGTGGTATCATGAAATTACTGAAGGTAGTGCAAGTCCCATCATCTCTGGTCCACCCCCCCAAAGTGTGTAGGATGTAGATTGGGTCATGGGGGCTCTGTGTGCTAAGTTTGGTCTGTATTGGTGAATGGATGAGGGTTGCATTGTTTTTAGGAAATGAGCGAAGGTACTTCAAGTCCCATCATCCATGGTCCGTCTCACACAAAACAGCACCAGGATGTAGAGTGGGTCATGAGGGCTCTGTGTGCCAGGTTTGGTGTTGATCAGTCATTGGATTAGGTTTGTAGCAGGCTTGGTCCCCCGAACCTCACCAGGACGTGAAGGCAGTCATAGGGGTTCTGTATGCCAAGTTTGGTCTCGATCAGTGATTGGATGAGGGTTGCAGCTGACTTGGGAAGTGAGTAGAGGTACTTGAAGTCCCATCATCCATGGTCCACCCTCCTCCGATCTGCACCAGGATGTAGAGTGGGTCATGAGGGCTCTGTGTGGCAGGTTTCGTGTTGATCAGTCATAGGATTAGGTTTGTAGCAGTCTTGGAAAGTGAGGGAACTGCAAGTCCCATCATCCATGTTGTGGCCCCCTCCAAACTTCAGTAGTATGTAGAGTGGGTCACTGGGGCTCTGTGTGCCAAGTGTGGTCTTTATTAGTGTTTGTTGGGGGCCACAGTGGTCTGTGGGAACAGAGGGGTGTGAAAGTACTACAAATCCCATCATCCATTGTCAGTCCTCCCCCAAACCTCACCAGGACGTGAAGGCAGTCATAGGGGTTATGTATGCCAAGTTTGGTCTCGATCAGTGATTGGATGAGAGTTGCAGCGGACTTGGGAAGTGAGTACAGGTACTTCAAGTCCCATCATCCATGGCCCACCCTCCTCCTAACTGCACCAGGAGGTAGAGTGGGTCATGGGGGCTGTGTGTGCTAAGTGTGGTCTGTATTGGTCCTTTTTGGTGGCCTCAGTGGTCTGTGGGAACCAAAGTGTTTGAAAGTACTACAAATCCCATAATCCGTGGGTCATGTCTCCCGAACCGCACCAGGACGTAAAGGGGGTAAGGGGGGTTATGTGTACCAAGTTTGGTGCAGGTGCATCACCCGCTGGTCGCTGTGGCCTGTGAAAGTGGCTGCCACATATCCGCCTCCGCCCTCCGCACACATACATACATACAAACATTCCGCTTTATAAAGGTATACAGATGTGTTATGATATGTTTTAGTTCGTTTTGGTTTGTGTTATGTGTTTTAAGAAACTCAATAAACTTTGTTTTAAAAAAAAGAGATGAGGAGTGCATCAGCTCCCCCTGGTGGCCGGAGTTTGCCTCTGTTCGTCTATATGTGTGTATGTGGAAACGGCAGGGATTGTCTGCTAAGTATGTGTACCTGTAATCCGCTCTGAGTCCCCTTCGGGGTGAGAAGAGTGGAATATAAATAAAGTAAATAAATGTTCGTAAAATCGGAATGAATTCGGATTAAATTCAGTTTTGAAGCAGTTTTGAGGCGATGTAAGCAACCCGGGCGCTAGCCGCCTAGCCTGCCGGAGGTGGAAACATGCGGATCTGCTGACAGCAGAGACCTGGGCTTCCATTGTCAGCAGTGGGTCCAACTGAACCCCCAGACTCTTTACTAATGACGACGGGCGTAATGCCTCGCCGTCCAGAATAGGTAGCCAGAGCCCACCCCCATCCGGACCACCCAGCCAAAGGATCTCCGTCTTCAATGGATTCACTCTCAACCGGCTGGCTCGTAACCAACCAGTCACAGCTTCAAGGCATAGCTGGAAACAATCAGGCACAGAGTCCGGCCGGCCGTCCATCCTCAGCACCAGCTGGGTGTCATCAGCGTACTGATGACACTCCAGACCAAAACTCCGCACCAATTTGGCAAGTGGTCGCATGTAGATGTTAAATAATAAAGAGGAGAGAATGGCCCCCTGAGGGACCCCAAAACTAAGCGGGAGCCTCTCGGAAACTATACCTCCCCTCTCCACTCGCTGTCCCCGATCTTGGAGAAAAGAGGACACCCATTTGAGAGCAGTCCCCCTAACCCCTGTCACGGCTAGGCGGTGGGTTAACAATGCATGGTCTACCATGTCAAAAGCTGCCGTGAGGTCCAATAACACAAGCAGCGCTGATCCCCCTTGATCCAGTTGGCAGCGGAGCTGGTCTGTGATGGTGACCAGCACCGTCTCTGTCCCATGCCCAATACGGAAGCCGGACGGGTAGGGATCTAGTCCGGCGGTGTCATCCAGGAACTGCTGCAGCTGGCCCGCTACTGCCTCTCATTCACCTTACCCAGAAACGGTAAGTTCGAAACTGGGCGGTAACTGGAGGGGACCGAATGATCTAAGTTTGGTTTTTTCAGTAGCGGGCTCACCATCACCTCTTTCAATCCCTCTGGAAACACTCCTTGCTCAAGATGACCTTTGTCAAGGCATCCATGAGATGCCCCACATGTGCCAGTGTATGCTTCCTATGGGACTCATGCCTATCTCTGCCTTTTCTCTATTTAGGGCTTAATAATGTGTCTATGTCACCCCATCTGCTGTTTTGAGTTTTTTCCAAAGTATTTGTCATGTAAAACATTTTAGCAATAGATCATTATTTTACGACAGATATTATTTAGAAAAAGTCAGACAATACTGAAATGTGCGTTGTTTGTTTCATAACAGATAAGCGTTATTTCGGTTGCCCGTTACGGCTGTCTAACAACAAGCAGCAATCATAACGTATACTCCATCACCATAATCCAACAGCAACAGTTATATTTATGACGGCATTTGGGTTGAGCCATTCCAGGTTTAGAAACCATGTCGAACAATCCCCATGCATTTTGAATGAGAAGGAAACATGCGTGCGCTCGGAAGCTGATTTCCCTTTATTTGAATGGCAATGCCATCTGCCAAACACACACACTCCTTTGGCCTCTAAATGCTTTTTTTCTTCTGACAGCATCATCAGAAAAGGAAGCCTCATAACAAAGAGGCATCTGGTCTTAATCCAAAAGTGACACATTTTGTTTGCATTCAAACGGACACAAGGGCGTTTTGCAAACGGTGCGTCCAATTTAGACTCCGCTTTGTTAATATATATATATATATGACAGAAATAATAAGATTCTTAACAAATCACTTTTTTCTACAGATGATAAAAATAAAATGGCCATTAAAAGATCTAAGCATATTTTGAATTTATTGTAATTAATTCATATTCCCTCTTTGCCTTAAGCATTAGCATGCAGATTATGTCTGGGGTGTGTTGGAGAGATAGAAAAATACATATAAAAGCCCTTTTGATTGAAATCATTTGCATTGTACGCACATTTTGTCAATATCATCCTTTGTCCTGTCAAATGTGAACTGACACTGAAACGGCTGTATGAATTCAAGATGCTATCGTTAATCTACTCACCAGCATTATTCAACTTTCTCAAGTATTTCCCCCCAGTTAAATTCTAGCCTGTTCTGCTGGAACCAATTATGAAGTTCTTGGACTGCAACTCCCAGGAGTCCTCGCCAAAAGAGGGGAGGGTGGGAGACACTGGGGAAAGCTATCCAACAACACCTCTCTGGCATTACCCATGGCTTGAAGATTCTTAGGAAGGACTCCTCCCACGCCATCAGAACCAGTCAACCCACTGCCACCCTTCGAAGGGGAACCGCTGACTCCGCCTTCCACTGTGAAGAGCCTCGGTGTCATCCTGGACTCTAAAATGACGATGGAGGCCCAGATTGCCTCCACGAGCAAAAGGGCCTTCTTCCACCTACGTCAAGCGAGGCAACTGGCGCCCTATCTACCAACGGAGGCGCTAGCCACGGTAATCCACGCCACGGTTACATCAAGGCTGGATTATTGCAACGCTTTATACGTGGGTTTACCTCGGTCAGTAACTCACAAGATCCAGATTGTACAAAATGCTGCTGCCAGGCTCCTCACAAAAACACCAATGAGGTGTCGCATAATGCCATCCCTACAGCATTTGCACTGGCTGCCGGTCGAGTACAGAATCCTTTATAACAGTGTTTCCCAACCTTTTTTGAGCCGCGGCACACTTTTAACATTAAAAAAATCTGGGGGGCACACCACCAACCAAAATAACACTCTAACACAGTAAAGAACGGCTGGGGGGGGTGACCTGCTGGGAGCAGCTGCTGGGAGTGCCAAAGCTGGGGAGGGGAGGAGCCAGGTCGCACCATTCCCGCCTTTCCACACGGCTTCAGTTCTCCCACAGCTTTGCCAGCCTTGAGAGGGCAGTGCCAAGCCAGCAGTGGCAGAGCCAGCACAATGCTGGCTTGACACTGCCCTCAAGGCTGCTGAAGCTGGGGAGTGCTGAAGCCGGGGAGGGGGGGAGCCATGCCATGCCCCCGCCCCTCCCCCAGCTTCAGTTCTCCCACAGAGGAGAAGCATGAGCGGTGGACGGGCTTCAGTAGGCGGGGCTCTCCTCCGCGCGGCTTCAGCCAGCGAGGTGAGAGTCGTGGCGGGAGTCATGGCAGATTGAGGCTGGCTGGGAAACGGCCGAATGAGGTGGTGCCCCGGCCCCTTTCTTTTTTCTTCACTGTTACTTGGTTCTTCCTCCTCCTCTCCCAAGCAGCAGGAGTTTGGCAGGAGGAGGGGGGGGAAGGAAGGGGGGGCAGAGAGCTTTTCTCGCGGCACACCTGATGATCGCTCACGGCACACTAGTGTGCCACGGCACACTGGTTGAGAAACACTGCTTTATAAGACCCTGACATTTAAGGCCTGGCGGGGCCAGGGTCCTACATACCTAAAAGACCGCCTGATACCATCTATCCATCCAAGAGCACCACCGCCAGCCTATTTAGAACCTTCTCTGTGTCCGGGTCTGAGAGAGGCTCATCTGGAGTCCACGAGACAGAGATCTTTTTCCGTTGTGGCCCCTGTCCTGTGGAACTCTCTGCCGCCAGACCAAAGAGCCATCTTCGACCTGCCTTCATTTCTGGCGGCACTTAAGACATGGCTATTTAGAAGAGCATATGCATGAGTGACAATCAGTGACCCGGAATCTGTCTATTCCAATATTTTAACATTTTAATATTTTAATATTTTAGTATTTTAGTATTGTAAATGCCTGAGTTTCTTCTTTAGATGGTTGACCTACAGGGTTAGATGAGCTGAAAACTCAAAGTACTCGCAGTTGTCTGTTACACCAGAGTAACTTTACAAAACACGGAACAATAAAGGCAATTCAAATTTTTCACATGTAATCATATATTTATAATTCACTCACTGCGTCCCACTCTGTCGATTTTGGAGTGTGTAAGGCACAAATTATGAATCATGGAAGTGTCCATATAATAAAGTCTGATATAAGCAGAACGTCGTGTGTCCCACAAGAGTTCAATATACACAGTTCAAAGTATGGAATTCACAAACAGTCCACCAATCGGTTGTGTAGCAATATGGTCCATAAGTTGTTTATATAGACAAGGGTGGATACAGGGAGCACAATATTAAACTAAACGCCAAATTATAACCATTTCGCCTGAGTCGGGTTGACGGATCAAAACATTCACGAGATTCCCGCCAGTTTCGCCCTGCAACGCTTCTCAAAACCCAAGATATTCACAGAGTTAAAGGTAAGGTGTCCATAGTCATCTAAAACATAAAGGGTGTTCCAATGGTAAACAGACCATTCAGCAATTAATTTGTATGTGTATTGCTGAATCTCGTGAATGTTTTGAGCCACAACCCGACTCCAGACCTAAATGGTTATAATTTGGCGTCTCCAATTGGATTTATTTATTATTTATTATTTATTATTTATTATTTATTATTTATTATTTATTATTTATTATTTATTATTTATTATTTATTATTTATTATTTATTATTTATTATTTATTATTTATTATATTATTATTTATTCACACTTGTTAGTCACCACTCCCAGTGTGGCTCGGGGTGACTTACATAGCGAAAGCAAAAGCAAACACAGTCATAAAACAGTAAAATCGCAATAAAAACACAATAAAATAGTACAACATATTACTAGTTGGTATACAACCTAACACAAGCTGTGTGCAAGCATTGCGGAGGCCATTAGCAGAGGGTCAGCGGCTTTAGTCCCCAAA
>JARBWK010003477.1:0-12311 GCA_030556195.1 Anolis apletophallus | reverse complement strand
CGAACAGAGACTGGAGTTTTTGGGCCGATGGGGAATTAAAGTTCTCTATTTCTGTTGCCTATCCGCTGTGACATAAATACTCAACGCCGAAGATTAAGGTGTGGCTTACTGGTAGAGAGATCGGTACAGGCAACCCTCCACATTTGTTGGAGTTAGGGGTACAGGGCCCTTGTAAAAGTGAAACACTAAATAAAGAAACCCCTTATTTTTACCCAAGAAAACACCTGTCTAGGATTTTCTAAGTCTTCCATTACAATTTGGTGGCAACTTCTGCTGGAAGCTCATCATTGAATCACATTTGAGGACCTAGAGCAGGGGTGCTCACACTTTTTCAGCAAGGGAGCTACTGATTAAAAAACCAAGTCCCAAAGATCACCTACCCAGAAATGTAAAACGTATAACTATTTTCTTATTTATTTATTTATATTTATTATTCATTTTTATGTACCGCTCCTTCCAGCAGGCTCGGGGCAGTTTACATGAAATGAAGTTATAAAACATCAACATTTCAATTTAATAACAACAATATAAAACAGAGCATAAAAATACATCCAACCACCCCATTTCTCCCACACTGCCATATTACCAGACATATTATCAGCCAGAAAGTAAGAAGAGAGGCTGTTGAACTGCAAGGCCATTTAATACTCAGCAAGGTAAACAAAGGGGCATGCAAAAATACATCCAACCACCCCATTTCTCCCCCATTTCCATATTCCCCAACATATATTTCTCAAGGAACAAAGCAAGCAGAGAGGCTTTGGAGCTAAAAGGCCATTTTTAAACATTAAAAATAAACAAAGAGACATGCCACAGAACAATCAAGCACCCACCCCAAAGTAAAAAGACCGACCTTTGAGATGCGGTAAGGAAATGACCCCAAAGCGTCCTTCTTCTTCTCCTCCGTCGTTGCTCTATTTTCCACGCCGCCAGCATGCGTGCCGCCTCAAGAGCTCACGAGAAGTCCAAGGGCAGAATGGGCGCTTCTGCGCATGCACACGGGGCCAGCCATGCATCGCGTCACCCAGGCCCTCCCCCTTTGGTCTCCTACGACTCTGAGTGGCTGGGGAAGGACGGAGGGAGGAGGAGGAATCCAAAAGAGGGGGCCCATTCTGCCTCTTGGACTCTGGAGCTTTTGGAGGCAGCGCGCGAGCAGGGAGCGGGGAGGAGCAACGACGGAGGACTTCTTTACAGCGTGCAGGGGCGCGTGAAGAGGATCAACAGCAAAAGACCTGGTCAGGGGCCTGAAGATCACCAGGATGAGGCCCGAAGATCACCATTCTGAGCACCCCTGACCTAGAGATCACAAGGGAGGTGTTCTCTATATCAGGGCTTCTTACCTTACCTTGTCCACTCTTGTCTTACCTTGTCCACTCAAGACCCCTTTCCACCCGAGGAATTGTAAGCAACTCCAGGTATGTAGGTATATAAAATAGACATAAGACTCAAGCAAGATTTTATATTTGTATATTTATATATTTTTATACAGATTTTGTCAGCCTGTTGGATTTGTGAGGTCTAATGACTACTTGTCTTAGCCTAGGTTGTTTTATTGGATTTTTAACTGTTGTTAACTGTTTGTTTTTGTTTATTTCTATTATATTATTGTGAACAGCATTTGCCATTTTGACTTTGGAAGCTGCCTTGAGTCCCTCAGTTGAAGAGAGGGTGTGTTAAAATTAGATATTATTATTATTATTATTATTATTATTATTTGCAAGGCTTCCTAAACAGAGTGGTTTTTCTTTTTAGCATCTTTTTGCAAAATCCACTGTAAACACTGCCCATTGTTACTAACAGAAATGTGTAAATGGGTAGCATTCAGAAACCTTTTACTGTTGTCAATTTTTTTTGTCACCTGGCAAAATTTGGGGTCAGGATTCACAGTTTACAAGGCAGTGGTCTCTAGAAATCTCTAGGTCAGGGGTGGGCAACCTACGGCCTGTGGGCCGGATGTGGCCCGGCAGCCGATTCTGTCCGGCCCGGGGAGAAGAACGCCGGGGGCGGGGCGAAGAGGAAGGGGTGCCGCCACCGCCATCCCATCGCAGGCTCTTTGGGGCCTGTGCCGACAGACAGGCCGGAGGAGCAGCGGCTTTGGAGTGCCTGCCATCCCTGTAGGCAATCCGGGCCAGCAATGGGAGCATTTGGCAACCTACGGCGGCTGATCACCCTGGCGTACCAGAAGATTTGATCGTCTTCTGGGTCGCCAGGGCGATCAGCCGCCTCAGGTCGCCGACTGCTCCCCCTGCAGGCCTGCATTGCCTCCAGGGATGGCAGGCACTCCATAGCAGGGCAATAAGCTGAGGAACGGCTGGGGCAAGAGAGGGCAGAGGCCTGCTGCCTCCGATCGCCTGCTGCTCTGCTCTC
This sequence comes from Anolis apletophallus, assembly GCA_030556195.1. Taxonomy (NCBI): domain Eukaryota; kingdom Metazoa; phylum Chordata; class Lepidosauria; order Squamata; family Anolidae; genus Anolis; species Anolis apletophallus. The sequence continues at coordinate 9,944 of JARBWK010003477.1, read as the reverse complement.
CTCTGCTCCGGCGGCGGCTGGGTCCGCTTTGCCATCCTCTGGGCTGGGGCCATTGGGCCATTCCATCTTGGTTCGCACCTTGTCTTCTTGAATTTAATTTAATTTTAGTGGTTTTTATTATTATTTTACAATACTTTTATAATAATAATATAATAAATAATATAATATAATGTTATATTATATTATAATTTCAATATATTGTAATGTCTATATATACTATAATATAATAATTATGATATTAATACTAATAATATATGAATATTTCTTTATATATTAATATGTTAATAATAATGATGTGTAATATATAGTAAATATAGTATATAAATAAATAAATAAATAATGTAGATTAGAATGTAGCTCCGCCTTTAGGTGTGGCCCTCTTGCATGAGTTGGCATCCCCAGGGTTTACCACCAGTTACCAGATGAGGACAGAGAGATGGGGGGGAGGGGTGGCCATTCTCAGCCGTGATACTTTTAATTCCAGGACGATTCCGACCGCGAACATCCCAGGAATAGAATGCGCGAGCATGGTGTGGGATCTTAGTGAGAGTGTGGCCTTCCTGTTGGTGTACCGAGCACCCAACGCACCGGCAGGGAGTCTACCCAGGCTGCTGGAGGTGGTCTCGGAGTGGGCATTGAGGTTCCCCAGGCTTATTGTCTTGGGGGACTTCAATGTCCACGCCGATGCCCCCTCAACGGCAGCCATGGACCTGATGTCCACCATGGAGACATTAGGACTCTCACTTTGTAAGACCGGTCCCACGCACCAGGCCGGGCATACCCTGGATTTGATCTTCGCGGCTGGAATTCAAGTGACCCTAGCCTCCTTAGAAGAGGTTCCATGGTCGGATCACAGTGTCCTGGAAGTCCGTCTTGAAGTGGCCCCCCCTCCCGGTAAGGGTGACGAACCCATTTTGGTTCGCCCAAGGAGACTTATGGAACCCTCCAGGTTCCTGAATGCTCTGAGGGATTTGGAACTCCCCAGTGACTCAGTCGACAGGCAAGTGAACTGCTGGAACACCTCTTTGACCACGGCCTTAGACGAGATCGCCCCCCAGACGCTCTCTCGCCCCCGTCGAAATCGCGCTCCTTGGTTTACCGAGGAGCTCCGAGCGATGAAACGGAGGAAGAGACAGTTAGAGGACGTGTGGCGGGATCTCCGTGACGGAGCATCGAAATCAGCTTATAAACAATTCAAGGATGTTTATGAGCGTGCTATCAAGGAGGCCAAAAAGGTTCATTACTCCTCCTTGATAGAGTCGGCCAGCTCACGCCCAGCTCAACTTTTTAGAATAATTCGGTCTTTGACTACAATTTCGGTGGTCCCAAACGATAAGGATTCGGCCCCCACAGCTGAGGCTTTCCAGAACTATTTTGCCGACAAGATTTTGACTCTCCGCCGGGACATCCCAGTCACTCTTGATACAGTGGCTGAACTCGAGACTCCGCCGCCACTCGGCGGGCCCACCTTCACCCGTTTCCAACTGCTGGACGCAGCAGCAGTCGATAAGTTATTTATTTATTTATTTATTTATTTCAGGATTTTACCCCGCTCTTCTCAACCCCCGAGGGGGGACTCAGAGCGGCTTACAGCAGGCACAATTCGATGCCACATCAACAGCGTAAAACCCCAAACCCCACAACCCATTAAAACATTAAGGCATTAAAATACAATCCCTCAACACATCTACAATCATTCCAATTAAAACAGTATTCAACCCTAGAAACATTGACCCCTTCCTCCCTCCCATTAAAATTCCGTCTCACATGCTGCCTAGTGCTGGTGAGGGAATGCCTGATCCCAGAGCCAGGATTTCACCTTCTTCCTGAATGTCAGGAGGGATGAGGTGGACCGTATCTCCGTAGGGAGCGCATTCCACAGGCGGGGGCCACCACCGAGAAGGCCCTGTCCTCGTCCCCACCAACCGCATCTGAGAGGTCGGCGGGAGCGAGAGCAGGGCCTCCNCGGATGATCTTAGGTTACGGGATGGGACGTAGCGGCCGATGCGTCGGACAAGTTAGCTGGGCCAGAACCGTATAGAGCTTTAAAGGTCAAAACCAGCACTTTGAATTGAGCCCGGAATTGGACAGGCAGCCAGTGGAGCTGACACAGCAGGGGGTGGTGTGCTCCCTGTATGTAGCTCCCGTTAGTAATCTGGCTGCCGCCCGCTGGACTAATTGCACTTTCCGAACTGTCTTCAAAGGCAGCCCCACGTAGAGTGCGTTGCAGTAATCTATTCGGGATGTGACCAGAGCGTGGACGACCGTAGCCAGATCAGACTTCCCAAGGTACGGGCGCAGCTGGCGCACGAGTCTCAACTGTGCAAAAGCTCCCTGGCCACCGCTGAGACCTGGGGTTCCAGGCTCAGTGCTGAGTCCAGGATCACTCCCAAGCTGCGAACCTGCGTCTTCAGGGGGAGTGTAACCCCGTCCAACACAGGCTGTAACCCTATACCCTGTTCGGCCTTACGACTGACCAGGAGGACCTCTGTCTTGTCTGGATTTAGTTTCAATTTGCTAGCCCTCATCCAGTCCGACACAGCAGCCAAGCACCGGTTCAGGGTCTGGACAGCCTCCTTGGTGACAGGTGGGAAGGAGTGACAGATCTGGACATCATCTGCGTACAGATAACACCTTACTCCGAAACTCCGAATGATCTCTCCCAGCGGTTTCATGTAGATGTTGAACAACATCGGGGACAGTACTGAACCCTGAGGGACTCCACAGGACAACGGCTGTGGAGCCGAACAGGTGTCACTCATGACACCTTCTGGGTACGACCTTCCAGGAAGGATTGGAGCCACTGCAATGCAGTACCCCCAAGCCCCATATCTGCAAGGCGACCCAGAAGGATACCGTGGTCAACGGTATCGAAAGCCGCTGAGAGGTCCAGCAGAACCAACAGGGACACACTCCCTGTCAAGTTCCCGGCGTAGATCATCTACCAAGGCGACCAAGGCTGTCTCAGTCCCATGCCCCGGCCTAAAGCCAGACTGTGCCGGATCCAGATAATCAGTGTCTGCCAAGAACCCCTGGAGTTGCGAAGCCACCACACGTTCCATGACTTTGCCCAAATAGGGGAGATTGGAAACTGGCCGATAGTTCACTAATTGAGTGGGGTCCAGTGAAGGTTTCTTCAACAGCGGTTTTATAACAGCTTGCTTTAAGCTGGCTGGCATGGTGCCTTCCCGGCGGGAGGCATTAACCACCACCTTCACCCACTCTGCCAAACCCCTCTGGCTTCCTTGATCAGCCAGGATGGGCAGGGGTCTAGGATGCATGTCGTGGGCCTCGCCTCTCCAAGGATCTTGTCCACATCCTCAAGCTGAACCAATTGAAACGAATCCATCAAAACCGGACAAGCAGATGCTCGTGTCACATCCTCAGAGACTGCCGTTAAAGTGGTATCAAATCGAACGGATCAGAGCCACCTTATCCGCGAAGACCTTAGCAAACTCATCACAGCGTGCCGCCGAGCCGTCAGGGATCTCGCACTGAGGCGGATTTAAAGACCCCTAACGACTCGAAACAGTTCCGCTGGACGGTTCTTCGCGGCGCCACCTTGGCCGCAATAGATGTTTTTTGTGCGGCTTTTATTGCAGCGTCAGAGGTCCTCACCTCAGAGACCAGGCGCGCCTGAGCTGCTCCGCTCCGCTCCCGACGCCCCACGCACTCTAGCCTCCTCTTTCTTCGCGTCATTGCTGCCAGCTCCTCAGTGAACCAAGGAGCTGGTTTAGCCTCGGTTACTCAAGAGGGACGTTCTGGAGCGATCGTGTCAACAGCCCTTGTCATCTCCCTGTCCCAGAGTGAGACAAGAGCCTCGACAGGGTCACTTACCGAGGAGGCGGAAAATCCCCAAGAGCCGTCAGGAACTGCTCGGATCCATAAGTCTCCTGGGGCGGACCATTCTAGTAGGTCCACCACCCCTGCGGAGGTGGAAAGGCCCAGTGAGTCTAAACTTGATCAGGTGGTGGTCGGACCATGGCAAAGGAATGATGGTCAGTTCCTCCACTCGCCACTTTCATCCCATCCCTGGCAGAAAACCAGATCTAAAGTGTGTCCAGCACTATGGGTGGGACCCGATATTAACTGGGACAGGCCCATGGTTGCCATGGCGGCCATGAAGTCCTGAGCCGCTCCTGATAGAGTGGTCTCGGCATGGACGTTGAAGTCTCCCAGCACGATGAGCTGCTGAGACTCCACGGCCAGGCCCGAGACCACTCCGGCTAGCTCAGGTAAGGAGACTGTAGTGCAGCGGGGTGGTCGGTACACTAACAGTTACTTGCTGCAGCTAGACCAACTACTTGCTCCCTCGACCAGTGCCCCTCCTGGCTAATTAGATCTTGCCGGGAGGAGCTACGTGGCCCCCTGGGCACGATCATAAATAGCTCCTTGAGCAAGGAGTCTTCCCGGGGGACTGAAAGGAGGTCTCTGGGAGACTCCCATTAAGTTGTGGGGTCCCCCAGGGGTCCATCCTCTCGCCCTTATTATTCAACATTTATATGCGCCCCCTGGCACAGCTGGTTCGCGACTTTGGTCTGGAGTGTTATCAGTACGCTGATGACACCCAGCTCCTGCTGAGAATGGACGGCAGGCAGGATACCGTACCCGATTGTTTCCATCTATGCCTTGAAGCCGTGACTGGTTGGCTGCGTGCCAGCCGGCTGAAGGTGAATCCGTCGAAGACGGAAATCTTGTGGCCCGGTCGCCTGGACTGGATGAGTGCCGGTTGCCTACCCTGGATGGCGAGCAGCTCAGCCCGTCATCCCTCGTAAAGAGTTTAGGCGTCCAGGTGGACCCTTTGCTGACCATGGAGACTCAGGTCTCCACGGTCAGCAAACGGCGTTTACCATCTTCGCCAGGCTAGGCGACTGGCGCCCTCCTGTCCAGGGACGACCTGGCCACGGTGATCCAGGCGACGGTCATCTCGAGGCTGGACTACTGTAACGCCCTACGTGGGCCTTCCCTGTCGACAATCCGGAAACTCAAGCTGGTGCAGAATGCCGCTGCTCGCTGCTGGTGCATATTACGCCCATTCTGCGGCAACTGCACTGGCTTCCTATTGAGTACCGGATTGCCTTCAAGGTGTTGGTGTTAACCTTTAAGGCCTTGCACGGTCTAGGGCCTGAGTACCTAAGGGACCGCCTTACCCCGTACGTTCCCCCGAGATCACTGCGCTCGGAAGAGCAGAACCTGTTGGTTGTTCCATCACCCCGCTCCTGCCACCTGTCCAGTACAAGACAACGGGCCTTTTCATTCATGGCTCCCATGACCTGGAACTCGCTACCAAACCACGTCCGGGCAATGCATGAACTCGGCCCTTTTCGAAGAGCCTGTAAGACTGTCCTCTTCAGAACAGCATTTGGCTGACCTGAATGAAGTGACTCATTAATGTCCGAATTAAGACCAAGGATTTGTAACTAGTCGATTATTGACTATGCTTTTTATTGTTTTTATGGAACTTGTTGTGTATGTGTTGTGCATTTTATTCTTGTTGTGATCCGCCCCGAGCCTGCAGGGAGGAGCGGAATATAAAATCGAATAATAAATAAATAAATAAATAAAATAATATTTTTTGGCTCTCGTGTGGCCCCTTGGAAAAAATAATTGCCCACCCCTGCTCTAGGCACTTTGATTGGATTGAGATGGCAATCTGGTGGACAAGACCTAATGCTTATGGATGGAATACTGTTTTAACTGTTGTGAATGTACACAATGAATTTTAATGTTAATTGTATTTTTAATGTATTTTAATTCTAGCTGTATTTTAATGTATTTTATTCTTAACTGTTTGCTTTTATTATATGTATACTATGTGGCATCGAATCATTGCCGTTGTTAGGCCGCTCTGAGTCCCCCCTCGGGGGTTGAGAAGAAGCGGGGTAGAAATGATGGAAATAAATAAATAAATAGGTCCTCTGGCATGATTGGAGGAAGTTGACCATAGAATCACACACTTGATAGAAATAACTTTTTAAAAAATCACGAGTGAATAATCAAATATGCAAAAGTCAAAACCATAAATGTAGAAAACCCACTGTACATGGGTGCCAGCTTTTAAGCCTGCATGTTTCTTTTTAACCTTGCTTTAACTACAGAGAGGAAGGTGGGGCTGATTCTTATCGGAGTCCTATTTGCTCTCTCTCCTTCCTTGTGTATGGTGGGGCACAATAAGAATCTGGGAAAGGAATGCTGGGAACGTTGCGTGAGTCTGCGAAGGGGGCGGAGGCATTGACCTGTTGGACACAAGGACACCCTTTTATAGAATGAGGTGGCATTTCAGGATTAGCTAGAAATACAGACTTAGTTGGTTGTTAAAAGTACCAAGCCAAGCAACAAGCAGCAGAACGACAGGTGGGTATTACGGAAACCTTTGGGCTTGGGGCTGGTAGTGTACTAAACCCTGTGGTCACAGCATGCCCCTGTTTTCTCCTCACTCCCAGGGTGGCTTGGCATGGAGAATGACCACTTTAAATGGCACGGTTGGAAAATGTCCAGTTTCAATCTCTGAATTACTGTACTCCTCCAATTACCTCCAACAGTCTCCTAGAACTGAATGTACTATGCTGTGGTCAGGTGTAGGCACTGAACCAAGACAGGAAATGGTTGCATTTGGCCTGTATTAAACCTTTATGAGCAAGCTGCTCCTTGGCTTTTCCTTTTACCCTTTAAACATTTGCCTACTTGCTCTTTATGGAAGAGGGTACCTCTCGTGGTATAGCATTATTTTGGCAGCTGGCAATATATTGCTTGGTCTTTATCTTACAACAGGGGTAGGGAACCTATGGCTCGGGAGCCAGGTGTGGCTCTTTTCATGATTGCATCTGGCTCTCCAAAGCAGCCTGGGCCTCGGTTTCCCAGCATGCAGTGGGAAGGAGTGATGCAAATGCATCGTGACTGCCGCTTCGGCACCGCCATCGCCGCCTCTTCCTCATCCCCCGCTGCTCTCGAGGCTCCGCGCCCTCTTTGCCAGGGATGGCGGAGCCTGGTGGCGGCGCCTCGTCGTCTTCCTTGGGGGATGCCCAGCTCATCGCCCTCATTGTTGGGCAACTCAAGAGCCGCGGCCTCTTCGACGCTTTCTGGAGGGACTGCCTCGCCGACACCAGGGTTCGTCTTGGCCCCGCGCCCTCCTCCCCCTTCCTTCCTCTTCCTTTCTTTTTCCCTCTTTTTCTTTCATCCTTTTTCCTCCCTCTCTCCCTACCTTCTTTCCACCCTCCCTCTTAATTCCTTCCTTCCTCTTCCATTCTTTCCTTCTCTTCCTTTTCCCTCCCTCTCTCACCTTCCTTCTTTCCTCCATTCTCCTTCTTCCTTCCTTTTCCTTCCTTTCTTTCTCCCCCTTCACTTTTTCCTTCTCCTTCTCTCCTTCCTTTTCCCTCCCTCTCCCCTTCCTTCTTTCCTCCATTCTCCCTCCCTCTTCCCTCCTTCCTCTTCTATTCTTTTTCCCCAAGTCTTCCTTTCCTTCTCCTCCCTTTCTTTTCACTTCCCCCTCTCTCCTTCTTTCTTTTCTTCTTTTCCCTTCATTATTTTACTTTTTCTTCACTCCCTCTCCTTTCTTTTCCCGTTCCTTTCCTTTCTTCCCTTCCGACTTCCTTTTTTCTTTCTCCCTCCTTGTCTGACTGACTGACTGACTGACTGACTTATTTATTTCTGAGTCGCCCTCCACGTTAGTGCTCCTGGCGACTTACACATAGCAATTCAACAATTAAAAATATTAAAAATATTAAAAATTAGATTAAAATATTTAGGGGTTAAATGCAAGGGCAGGCTCAGGTAGTTGAGTTCCTGGTTCTGCATTAGCCATGGGCTTTCCTAAATAGCCAGGTCTTGACATTGGGGAGTTGTAGTTACTGGGATTTATAGTTTACCAACAATCAAAGAGCCCCCTGCACCCCACCAATGATAGAATTGGGTCAAACACACTGACTGACTGACTGACTGACTTTATTATTTCTGAGTTGCCCTCCACGTTAGTGCTCCGGCGACTTACACACAACAAATTCCACAATTAAAATAGAGTATTTAAAACTAGATTAAAATATTCAGTGGTTAAATGCAGGGGCCAGGCCCGGTATTTGGGTTCCTGGTTCTGCATTAACCGTGGGCTTTCCTAAATAGCCAGGTCTTCAGAGCGGTCAGGAACTGGGGCAGGTCGAGGGAGGCTCTCTGGTCCGGTGGCATCGAGTTCCAGAGAACGGGGGCCACAATGGAGAACGATCTCCGTCTCGTGGCCTCCAGGGTGGGCCTCTTTCACGCCCGGGACGCAAAGGAGGTTCTTGTTTGCCGGCCGGTGTCCTTGAGTAGGCAGGCATCAGCAAGCGGTCCTTTAAGTATGTTGGGCCCCGGCCCCGTAGGGCTTTGAAAGCCAAGGTCAAGGTCTCTCTCCTGACTTTCTTTTCCATAGTTTGTTCTTCTTTTCTTTCTTCCTTTCCCCTTCCCTCCTTTATTTCCTCTTTTTTTCTTTCTTTTCCCCTTCCTTCCATCTTCTTTTCCTTCCCGGCGTCCTGAGCATGGCTTTTTGCAGAGCCAGGTCTGAAGTGTCCCATCATTCTGTCAGGGGAATCCTTTTCTCATAGTACGTATGTACGTATATACTCACATTTAGTTGAATTCAGTCTTAAAATACAGGTCCTTCTCAAAAAATTAGCATATAGTGCTAAAGTTCATTGTTTTCCATAATGTAATGACACAAATTAAACTTTCATATATTGCACACCAACTGAAATATTTCAGGTCTTTTTGTTTTGTTTTGTACTGATGATTTTGGCATACAGCTCCTGAAAACCCAAAAATACTGTCTCAAAAAAATTCGCCTATTGGGTCGGATGGAATATGCTAGTTTTTTGAGATATGTATGCCAAAATCATCAGTATTAAAACAAAAAAAGATCTGAAATATTTCAGTTGGTGTGCAATGAATCGAAAATATATGAAAGTTTAATTTTTATCATTACATTATGGAAAATAATGAACTTTGGAACTATATGCTAATTTTTTGAGAAGGACCTGTATATTATATATATTATATGGCTCTCACGGAAATAAATTTCCAAATATTTTGCTTTCATGGCTCTCTTGAGTCAAAAAGGTTCAGGGATCCATTAATGTTCAGGTGAGCTGATGGATGGAGCAGGAAGGGAGAGACTGCAAGGATCTGTTTCCATCCCAAAAGGCCTAAAGACACCAGATCCTACCCATCTTGGAAGCAAAACAGAATCAACCTGGCTAGTACATGGATGGAAGACTGCCAAGGGATAAGGGGGCTGTAAGCTATATTTCACCTGAATGACAGTATGATGTAGTGGTTTGAGCATTGGATTATGATTCTGGAGATGGTGGTTTAAATCCCTTCTCAGCCGTGGAAGTCCACTAGGTGACCTTGGGAAAGTGACATATTCTCAGGGAGAGATAAATATAACCTCTCGGTAAGCAAATCTTGCCTAGAAGATGCCATGATGTTTGCGTTTGGTTTGCTATAAGTCAGAAATGATTTTAACAAAGCTGTATTTCAGAGGAATGTCATAGCAAACCATCTTTGAGTGTTCCTTGTCTTTAAAGATCCTAGGATATTCATGGGGTAGCTGTAAGATGACAGGTGAATTTAATGCATACATACACATGTATCTGTCCTCAAAATACCCGAGAAGCAGTACTTCATGATGTTACAAGGACGGGTCAATAAGTCAGTGACTTTCTGAATGAAACACAGGTTTTTGGATAAAAATTCATTTTATTTTTCAACGTAGTCTCCTTTGAGCTCTATACACTTTGTCCAACGTTTCTCCATTTTTTTATCCCTTCCAAAAATAAGATTTGTCGAGGTCATCAAAATAGGTATTGTAATGACGCTTCAATTTCGGTAAGGATCACGCGTAGATAGAAGCACGGTCCAACACGATTTTATTGCAGGTACAACACTTGTAAAGCTAAAGCACCGGCCCGCCACCC
>JARBWK010003476.1:0-12312 GCA_030556195.1 Anolis apletophallus | reverse complement strand
TTTTATGAAAATTCGTCATACAATTGCTACTTTGAAGATACGGTGTTCTAACCACTTGTCACACATTTATCCCGGATATTGTAAGACTTGGGAAAGCCAGTCAGCCATTTTCAGTTGGGGATGAGGCAGACTGACCTGCTGTTCAAGTGGCAGCAGGGATTTGTAGGTAGGATTTGGTAAACTGCCCCCCACTTCTGGTTTCGTACTGTTTGAGATAATGCACAGCATCAAAGCTTTCCTGTTTTCCCCCCCTGTAAGCATCACATTTTCTTTTCCACATAACCTTTGGGAAAAACCACCAGATCAGTGGATTTCTGTCCCCACCATTGTAGTATTCAATTGTGAACCTGTCAGACAGGGGAATTTGCCCACAATGTGAGCACTTGAGCGATTTTGTATTAGCCATTCTTGGTATAAATGAAATATGATGTGGTGGGGTTTCATTCTATTCTTAGAAAATTTCAGTTCACTCCCTTTAGCTCTTAGCTAATCACTGAAATATAAACATATTTTTTAAAGACTCTTTTAATTTGTCCTCTGAATTTTAATTTTTTTGGCAATCCTGTGATATATTGATGAGAAGCACCTGATTTTACACCATTTGGGTTTTTTATTAGCATTCATTTTGCAGTGTTTGGACATCACCAGTCCTTTCACTTCATTTTCATCCTGATTTGAAAGCACATGAAATGTTTCCTCATTTTCAATATTGTGTGAGTAATGTTCCACTGAAAAGTAATGGAGTGAAGTTGTCCTTGTCGGGTAGTTATTAGGAGGATGACTTTTAGATCTTGCTCATAATAAAATAAATCTGTCATATGTAGATTTATTTTTCTCAAAATAAGGGGGGGAGGATAGTTCTTTTAAATAGGATTGTGTACATTTGTCCCATGACTGGGGGGACGGCATGACATTTTGTCATAAATATTTTGAATGGCATTTTGTTTTTAATGTATCCAGACAAAGTGATTGATCTTTTTAAAAGGCTCTTTTACATTTTACCCATGGGGGTTTTATTTTTGAAAAAAAGGATATAAAAAGTGTCAGGATTTTGAACTTTTTGTGCTTTCCAAACAGCTTTTTTTCTAAGGATTGTTGGTTTGATTTTTTATGCTATCAGCTGAAAGAGAAAAAGAAGAAATTAAATTAAATTTTAAATTCTAATCAAGGTGTCCATAAAATTACACTGCTGGGTAGTTAATGCCTTTTAAAATCTCATCAGTATAATTAAATATCCCCTGTTGTTCCTTATTGGGAAAATAATTTTTCATGTTATCATTTTGGGGGATCACTTTTGTTTGTTTCTTGACAAATGATACTGAATCTTCAAGGCTTTTATATAAGTGTGCTTTTTTAAAAAGTCTAGCATAATTATCTAATAATCCTGATATATTTAAACAACTTAAAAAAATTAAAAATGGGACTATGAGAGAACCACCAATTTTAACTTTGCTTTTACCCCAGTCTCGGAAGGGCGACCCAGACAAAGAAAAAGAAAGGTTTGGAGAGCAGAGCAGATAGCATTAGGCGGCCGTGCAATACCAATTAAACAGGTATGTTTCTTAAGTGGCGTGCGTGTGCTTTCCGCACTTAGGAAACCTCGGGTCTTAAACACCATGATGCTGGGTTTGGTGCCGTTTTTGATGTGCTCTGCTGATGAATGTTGAAGTCACTCACTTGACATCAATTAGGAGGGGTTCCTATTTATTAAAATAGGATCATTAGAATAAGAAGGGGGAAAAAAGTGACAACGGGCCCTAATGAAGTCAGTCTCCCGGCCTGCATATGGAGCGTGCTTCGGGGCTGAGCAGGCTTCAAAGCCTGCCTTTTGTAGAAGCGCTTTGTTTGGGGCCGTTTCTGTCGTCCGACAAGGGTAAATCAGATCACTGTACAAGGCCTTGTGATCACAGAAATAGCCCGATGGGCCCTCTTTTGCGATTGCAGAAGGACATCTGAACATCGTTCCAGGCTGGTTTGCAACAACGAGGCAATTAGTTCGTAATCTAGCTGATGTTCAGCTGTGGCTCTTGTTTGTAATTTGCTAATGAAGGAATTGTAACTTCTTTTTAGACCTTGTTATAAAAAGAGAACATTAGCAGTCATAGTATGTCCCTTTAAATTTAAAAACTTCCCTTATTACACTACAGGATTTGAATCTGAGTTTTTTTGCCCGGTTTGACAGCTATGGGCACTCTTGCATTGCCCCCTTCCACCCCCAAAGGAACATCATTAATGTGTAAAGAAAGGAAGTTCTTGAAGATCTGACGCGCGCATCATACTTGTGGCTCACAGTTTCCTAGTTTTCCAGTGCTTAAGTACTTTTGAAATTTAAAAAGAATTTTTCATTTACTAACTGAATTGCTACCTGTAAGGCTCTTTGATATATTTTTAATGTTTTGGAAGAGTTTCCTATAACCAAGAGATTAAGCTATGGGTTTTTTTTTATAATACACCTAAACACATTTATGATATTTCTTTGTCAAATTGCATTGTTTAATCAGTAAAAATGTTATACAAGACAAATAAAGAACTTTTAATGCACCATTGAAAATGATTCCATAAAAAAGCATTGCATAAATTAGTATAAAATGATAAAAATTAAGAAGGCGCACAGACATAAATATCTTTTGACCAAAAAACGGACAACAGCAATGACATTATCTGTGGCCTCAACAATTCCTCATCTGTACATGAGGCAGGGCACAGTGGACAAACATACAGATGCAGGGTGTCTGTATTGCTCCACAGTCACACAAGGTACGTGGGATTATTTTAGGTAGTGGTATTTTGCCAGGTTAGAGGAATTTGGTGATCTGCCCACACCACTTCTGAGTCTGTTCAGGGACTTCCAAGTTGCCCATTCTTGGTTTGCTCCCTGTGGAAGACCCTTTTGCAGGGGGCCATCCATTTAACGTTTCTGGTTTGGCTGCCCAGATGGATACCCACTTACTTTTCTGTTGGTTGGGGGACGCCAAGAAGAGTGAAGTAGTTCTCATAAAGCTTTTCCTTGATTTGGGCTACTGGGAAGATTCTGAGCCATGTAGTGGATGGCTTTCATCCTAGCATTGAAAATGATCTGATGTTTTATTAAGAATATGTGAAATGATTTCATATCATACTTTTTTAATAGATTCTTTATCATTTATATTTTATATATATTCATTATCTTTAGAGTTGCCGTTTCAAGATATATGTAGGAACTAAAACATCAAGGAAAACTGTTTGTAAAGGATTAAAATTCATTCTAAAAAAACATAGATGTGGGTAGGAGTTTTAAAACTTTATTGGAGCCTGTGAAATTCAACATTTGATGAAAGTTGCCTTGGGATTCCTGAACAAAACCTTTTCTGAAAAGAATGTTAATTTGAATGAAAATAATAGAAGGAGCTATAGATGGAGCAGTACACAAACATTAATGTCCTTACTCCCCAAATCAGTTGAGCTTCAAACTCAGAAGTCCTCAATATTGTTCTCTGAGAGTTTCACTGACTTTAAAGAAGATAGGAGACATAAACTGCACGGAACATCTGACAGGAATATGAGTATCCTTTCAGACTTGGAATGAAGAAGTTTAATTGCTTTTCATGGGGATGGATACGTTGAATTATTTTCATGGCAAAGTGAAGTGGCAGCAGTTAGGAGACAGTGTGTGAAGGATATGAGCAAAATTTAAATGAGCGACTTAAATTTGAGCAGCAATTGTTGTGCAATTGGACTCCACTACTCTTCCCACATTTTTAATTGAGTCTTAATATGGTGCACTGTTATTGCCAGGCCCATAGTTATTGTAAGCATGACTGGTCGGTCACACATTTATTTAAAGCAAATACAACTAGTCTATCAAACTACTAGCCCACATTCCTACTCCACAACTGGATTTGCAAATGCTCAATGTTTTCTATACTTTTATGTTATTCAGTCGAGCCCTTGTTGGCGAAGCAGGTTAAATCACTCAACTGCTGAGCTTGCTGATCGAAATGTCAGCATTTCAAATCAGAGAGGGGGGTGAGCTCCGCTGTTAGCTCAGCTTCTGCCAACCTAGCAGTTCGAAAACATGCAAATGTAGTAGATCAATACTCTGGCAGGAAGGTAATGTAGTCATGCTGGTGACATGACCTTGGAGGTATCTTCGGACAATGCCGGCTTTTCTCCTTAGAAATGGAGAAGAAATTAGAAATATAGCACCAAAATCAAGATGGCCGCGTCGAGCAGGCGTCCAAACACCGAGCTCCGCCGAGCCCTTGACAACCTTTCCTGCACCGCACCCCCCCACGACTGAGAGCTCCGCCCCATGTGCAGGGCGACCTACTAGGACACTGCTGGACTCAGAGGGGGTCTTCGGCCGTTTTGGAGGCCCCCAGGCGCCCTCTCCCTCTTGGAGCCTTGCAGGCAGACGCCTTTGATGTAACGACTCTTCAATGCTCGATAAGGATCACGCGTGGGTTGTAGCACGGTCCAACACGATTTTTTTGTGTAGGTACGACACATGTGAAGCAAAAGCACCGCCCGCCACCCAAACACACCTTATATATCCCGCCCCTCCCATTGCCCATGCAATGTCCAAGCAGGGTTGCACCATGTCCGGTGATTCAGCATATCCCATAGTCCAAGGGATGTGACCTCATGGCCCCATGAGTCAGCGTTATGAGTCCAATTGTCCAATGTCCAGGCTCGGAGGAGTTACCTCACTTCCCTCAGAGCCACACACACATCTGGAAGTTACGTCACTCCCACTTGACTCAGCACTGGCTCTATGCAGCTGGAGCCAAGGTCATCAAATAACTGGGACAAAGGTCGGTGCAATTTCATGTCAGGATGGCAGCCTGAACTTCCTCTCCCTAAGCTCAGGTCTCCCAATCCTGACATAACGTCTCCTCCACCCCGTCCTCCCCTAGAGATAAAATACATTCAATCTGGAGGAGGAAAAAGGCCCACATATCTCTTTAAAAAGACTACAGTGGAAGGTGGGATGAACCTTCCCTAAACTCTTGGGCAGCAGGAGGGTATATGAAACTTTATTTACTGCATTCTTAATCCTAAATGGCCCAATGTACTTCGACTTAATTTCCTCGATGGATAGCCTAATTTCAGATTCTGTGTGACAGCCACACCAAGTCCCCCTCACTATACTCCTCCCTTCCTGCCTCTTCCGGTCTCAAACAACTTGTAGGAACGCTGTGCTTTTCCCAAAGCTGCCGCCACCTCTTTCCAATCCTCTTGGGCTCGCATCCTCCATTCCACTTTCTCCTCCCCCCCCCCAACTCCAACAGCTGGGGCAAAGGAGCCACCTCCTGCCCATAGACCACCTCGAAAGGGACCTTCAGTGGAAGAGTGTACTAAACTGTTATAGGCTACCTCAGCATAAGGCAACAGATCGGACCAATTATTCTGTTCCTTGTTGCTAAAAATACGCAAATAAGACCCCAATGATTTCTGAGCCCTTTCGCCACCATTGCAACAAGGATGATAAGAAGGTAGTCAGGCGTCTCTGAGCCCCAACACCTCAAGAACCGCTCCCAAAATTGGGCAGTAAACTGGACTCCACGATCACTCAACACCTGCTCCGGGCACCCATGCAAACGGCACACCTGCTGTACAGAGAATGCAGCCAGCCTTTCGGCACTAGGCAACCCTCTCACCGGAATAAAATGGGCCTGCTTAGAGAACATATCTAGCACAGTCCAAATGTACTTGTAACCCGGCTTGAGGGCAGCTCCCCCACAAAATCCGTACTGACATGCGTCCACGGCCTCACAGGGTAACTACCACTTGAATCAACCCCTGCGGCAGGGAACCTTATTCCTAGCACACGTCTCACAACACTCTACATACTTCTTCACCTCAGCCCTCATGCCTGGCCACCAATACCTCTTCTTTAGGGTCAAAGAGTTTTCGTGACCCCAATGACCAGCAGATCTATGATCGTGATTCAACCTCAGTACCTTTTCTCTCATACTCTGAGGACATACACCTTACCTCCATAATCCACAGACCGTTCAATGACTCTTTTCTCATGACTCTGTAACCATACATCACCTACATAACCCTTCTGCAACTCTAAACTCCATTCGTCTATCACTCCTTCTTCCTTCTTAATCTCACACGCCGTCTGGGACCTTGTCTGCACAGCCAGACCCCAATGCTCCCTGGCAAACACCTCTCCGGACTTATGCAACTCATTCTCTCCTACACTTTCGGATACCGGGACAAAGCATCAGCCACCACATTCTCCTTGCCTCTTATATGCTGCAGCCGAAAATCAAACCTAGCAAAAAACTGAGCCCACCTCACCAATTTGGGAGACAACTTTTGAGGGGTTTCTCAGATACTGGAGGTTCTGATGATCAGTCATCACCACAAAGGGAAAGCAGCACCTTCAAAAAACTGCCGCCACGTTTGTAAAGCATTCCGCACAGCAAACGCCTCCTTCTCCCAGACGGGCCACTTCGCTCATGCTCTCCAAACTTTTTTAGAAAAATAAGCACACGGCTTCAATCTGCCTCAGCTCATCCTCCTGCAACAACAACTCCACCATAAGCCCAAGCAGACGCGTCACACTGCACCACGAAGGGCTTTTCCACATCGGATGCATTAATAAAGGGTCCATCAGTAAAAGCTTTCTTTAATGCTACAAAAACGCCTCCTGACATTCCTTTGTCCAATCAGCTTAGCACCTGGAGACTTAGTCCTCTTTGACTCACCCTTACCCTTGGTTCTCAACAACTCAGTAAGCGGGAGGTTATCGCCAGAAAACTCCGATATAAAAGTGCGATAGAAATTGGCCAACCCCAAAAAAGCCTGTAACTGCCCTACGAGTCTGCAGAGCTTCCCAATTCAACACATCCTCCACCTTAGCCGGATCCATTGCAGCTCCATCTCCACTAATCCTATATCCCAGGAAATCAATCTGAGCCTTGCCAAACTCACACTTACTCAATTTCACATACAGACTTCGCTTAATGCATAACCTTTCCAACACCTCTCTTACCAAACTAACATGCTCATCTCTGGTGCGGCGTCACAATCACAATATCATCCAAATACACAAACACCCCCTTATACAAAAGGGGTGCAACACCTCATTTATTAATTGCATGAAAATACCGGGAGCCCCACGTAATCGAATGGCATTATGACCCATTCATTACAGCCCAGGGCAAGAGAAGCAGTCTTCCATTGATCACTCCTCTTCACTCTCACCATATGAAACGCGTCAATAAATCCAGCAGTAAAAACCTTACCACCTCCCAACGGACCTAACAAATCCTTGATCAGCAGTGAGATAACAATTGGTAGTACTGACAGCATTCAACCCTCTATAATCAATACACACAACCTGCAACCTGCCATCCTTCTTCTCACGAAAACAAAACTGGGGCCGCAATGGGAGACTCGGACCTTGAATAAACCCCTACTCAAATACCCATCTATCTGCTCCCTCAAAGCCTCCTTCTCTTTCACTGTCATGGCATATATCTTGAGCTTAGGTAAAACAGCTCCCTCTTTGACCTCTATACTACACTGTACATTGCGAAGGGGGAAGACCTGAGCTAAGACCGGATTAAACACATCCATAATCCCCATACTCTACAGGCACCCCTTGCGCTTCGCTCTTATCCTCCTTCTCTTTATTAAGGGCACATTGTACAATTCCTGTCTTCCAATCAATCTTGGGGTTTGCCTGCTCTAGCCATGGCATCCCAACACCACCTCATGCCCTTTAATGGGGGCTACCACAAAATCAATATCCACCCCAGGGTTACCAGGCCACCCTTTAAATCTTTAGTCCCCACAGAGGCTTGGGCCACCCTCAATAAAGACCCATCCAATTGAGCAAAAGTTATGGGCGTTTCTAAGGGTTTTGTCCCCCACACAACTCTCCTATCAACTTTGGGGACATAATGTTCTCTGAACATCCGCAGTCTACTAAACTTTCCTCTCAGCAATCTTATCCCCTTTTATACAATCCCAAGGTACATTGTATATTAGAGCTCACCCCAACACTTTTTTTTCATCATTGTCCCCACTTGCTTTAGCAGAAAGCCACCTCTACTTTGGCTCCAGCACCTGCCTCTGCCCGGCATTGGGGCGCAAAATGACAGGTTGAGAACAAATGAAACAAAGGCCCCGTCCATTGTTGGCCTCCTCGTAACACTGGATCGGTTGTCACCACGCGTCTAGGCTCTCACTCCTGAATCGCCCTTCCACCCGCACCCACGACTGGACCCCCTGGATCTCGCAGGCTGGAAAGCAGCCTTGCTGCACCTGGGCAAGGATTCCCTCCACACTGCCGGCCAACTGGATCACCCATCAACGTCGCCAGGATCATCGATGCAGACACCATTCAAGATCTCCTTCCCCAATCCGTCCTTAAACAGCTCCAAGTAGGGTAGCAGGGGACCACTCAGCGATTTTCCCAGCCAACCCCATAAACTCTTCGCATATTCGGTGGCGGACCGGGGATCCCTAGGTCCGAGCAGCGCGGCGCTTCCTTGGCTTTAATCCTCTCCAATGGATCTCTAAACCTATTCCGAATCGCCTGCCAAAAATCTTTCACAGATCTTCAACACGGGTCGGCGGTCATGGCATTGGACATACCATTCAGCTGCCCTTCCTTTGAACACCGCTCCGATGGCCCGCACTCGGCTGCTGTCGCTGGGATAAAGGTGACCGTAGTCCTCCATATGATCTTGCACCGCAGCAGCAAAAAAGGCCACTTTACAGGCTTCTCCTTCAAATTCAACCCGTAATGGCTCTTTCTTCATGCGGGCCCCAAACTCCTGAGACAACACTTCCCTCCCTTGAGGGTCCCATGCCAGCCGGTTGCGCCGGGCACCTCCTCTGAGTCGGATTTCCTCCTGGATGGCCGCCAACAGTCCACACTCCCAAGGGAGATCTAGGACGCTCAACCGATACTCCGCCATCCATCCAGGAATAGTAAGTGAAGTCTCCTCCTCCCGGGGCACTCCCAATGGACTCCCTCGGCTCTCTGCGGGACATGGCCGAGACATTCATTCCTCATGGTCTGCTCCATAGCTTCCATCTTACACTTCATCACTTCTAGTTCTGAAGGTGATGCAGGTTCCGTGGTTTCACTACCACACTCCATCAAGATTTCATCTGCTGGCCTGTCCTTCGGCACAGTCTCTTTGAACCCAACGCACCTCTGGATCCGCCTGAGCTGACCAGTCGCGGGAACAGCTTCACGATCCCTCCGGCCCTCCGGACCTCCATCTGAGCTGGCCTGTCCTTAGGCACAGTCTCCCTGGTCATACACCTCCGGATCCCCTCGAACTGCCAGTCCTTCGGAACAGTTCCTCCGATCCTTCCAGGCCCCCAGACCTCTGCCTGTCTGGAGCCATAGCGCTCTCTCCTTCGGCGGGCCACTTCCCAGCTCACCTGAGCGTCCCACAGTCGCTCCGCTTCTCCACTCTCATCTTCCTGGGCAACCGCTCCTTCCATCATCTCCACGGCACTCATCCGGGCACCCGCTTGGTCAAGGGGTGGTCAATCCCCTCCATAGTCGCGGTTTCCTCAGGGCTGAATCCCATCCATCGATATACTCCTCCTCTCTCCAAGCCAACCTCTCCATTGCTGGGATAGTTGAAAAAAAGGGCTTTTGCTTCTGTAACGACTCTTCAATACTCGATAAGGATCACGCGTAGGTTGTAGCACGGTCCAACACGATTTTATTGTGAGTACGACACATGTGAAGCAAAAGCACCATCCCACCAAACACACCTTATATCAGGCCCTCCCCATTGCCCATGCAATGTCAAAGCGAGGTTGCACCATGTCCGGTGATTCAGCATATCCCATAGTCCAAAGGGATGTGACCTCATGGCCCCATGAGTCAGCGTTATGAGTCAATTGTCCAATGTCAGGCTCGGAGGTTACCTCACTTCCCTCCAGAGCCACACACACATCTGGAAGTTACGTCACTCCCACTTGACTCAGCACCGGCTCTATGCAGCTGGAGCCAAGGTCATCAAATAACTGGGACAAGGTCGGTGCAATTTCATGGCAGGATGGCAGCCTGAACTTCTCCTAAGCTCAGGTCTCCCAATCCTGACACGCGGAGGCCGCGTTGGGAGTGCCCGAGGGCCCGCCTCGGTCCTCAGGGCCTTGGCGGGCCTGAAGGGCGCCCGGGGCCTCCGGGAGAGCTACCTGGCTTGAGGGGAGCTGCAGCGGGCGCTGCAGCTACAGTGGTCTCCCCGGTGCCTGACCTGGTCCCCTATTCCATGGCCGGCCTGGAGGAGGCCGAGCCTCCACTCCCCCAACTCCAGCTCCCGAGGGAGGGGCGCCAGAGAACAACCCTGTGCTGCCCGGGACGCCTACCTGACCTCGCAGGCCTCCTCCTCCCACCTTGGCCAGCTGGCCGAGCGGCTGGCCGTCTAGCTGGGAGGAGCTTGACAGACTGGGGCCGGCGCTGGCGTCCTTCTGCAGCTCCCCAGCGGCCTGGGCAGGACAGAGAGGAGCAGCGGGACCCGGCGAGGAGACAGACAGGGGGAGAGAAGACGGACGAGAGAGGGTGAGAGGGGCGACCGCTGCTCCCTCCCCAGCGAGCCCCATTGTTCCCGCTGCTGCTGCTGCGATGAGGGCCTACTGCCACCCCCGACCCCGCCCGGGCCTGGGGACTCCCAGCCCTGGGAGAACTGGGCCGGCGGCGCGCGACAGGACTCTGGCAGGCCCCCAAGCCACATGGATTTGGAAACCGGGAGAGGCCGGGATGACGAGAGGGAGCGGAGGGTCCCAGGCCTGTGGCGGAGCCCCCACCCGAGGAGAGACTTGGGAGATGACTGGTGCAGTGGTGACACCTTGGTGGAGCCCCTGGAGGCTTTCTTGGTCGTGAGGCTCCCCGGACCCGCCGGGTGAGAGGCGTGGCCAGGGAGCAGCAAGATGGCGTCGACTCCGAGCTGCTCGCGTCCTGGCCCGCCCTGCTCATCCCCCAGGGGCTGTGGCGTGGCCTTGCATGGCCTGGGAACTCAGCCCTCGCCTCACGACAGATGGGCCAGCTTAGCAGTTGCCGTGGGTGCCCCTCTGGGCGCTGGATATCTCCGGAACCCTGGCAAGGGCTCCGGAGGCTCATTACCGGCGCCGAGCTTGCAAGTTACAGCAGCCGTCCCCCCTCATCAGCGACTGGATTCCAACCCCCTTCCCCCGCCTCCCCTCTTGGCGGCCGGGTTGACAGATCCATCGAGGCCGGGACAGCACAGTTCAGGTGGGAGTTCGGGCGCCCAGTATCGAGGCCAGTTGGCCGCGGAGAAGGCGTTGGAGCGAAGAAGACACCAGGCCCCCGCCCCGGGACACTGCCATTGTCCACCAGAGTAGGAGACCTGCCCCGCCCGAGCCCAAGTCCTGGAACCCATTGCGGGTCCAGAACTTTTGGGTCGGAGCTTTAGACATGAAGCCCTTTCTCTCGGGCCCACTGTGGAAGAAAGCCAACAATCCACAGATCGGACTCCCCCTACCAGACCTCTGGTCAATAGAAGGGCGTCGGACCTCCTTGGTGGGATCACCCTGAGACCACCTCTGCTCCCTCCCTTTGGCGGGAGTAGGGCCCGCTTGACTCGCTGGGTCCTCCCCTGATGCCTTCTCTCACCATTTAAGTTTCCCCCCTGCCTACTGTTGTACTGTCCCTTGTTTGTTATTTTATTGTTGATGTATTTTTGTGTAGCTGCTTGTCTTTTGTAGCCGCTACGAGCCTTGTGGAGTTGGCGGCATAAGTAAAACAAATAAATAAATAAATAAATAATAAATGGCACCACCTCCTTGAGTCAGACATGACTAGACTTAATGTCAAGGGAAACCATTATCTTACCTTTATTTATTTGTCATAAAACTGAAATTACTAAAAAAGGCTACAATTTCATATTATAAATATAAATGCGGATCGCTGTCTTTTGTAGACCATAGCTAAATGTTAGCAAGGGAGTTCTTACGTTGGCTTTTGGTTATCAAGAGTTTTCCCTTACAAACATCAGCATCACTCACTGAAAAGGGCACAATTCTGTGTCAGGCTTCTCTAATTGGGATTGTCCATCACCCCTCTCAGCCTTTGTGAATAAATTTTTAATCAGATGACTTAAATCATATTAGTTTGATTACCTAGACTAAATATCAACATTAAATAAACGAGTAAAGTATAAAAACAATTTAAAGATAATTATACATGCATTTTTATATAAAGAAGCTGCTCAGTTGTTTTTGTAAAAAAAAAAAAAAAAAAAAAAAAACGTCAACCCTGCTAAAATCCCCAGTGGTTGATGAAAAAGGCAAGGGCTAAGCCTGCCTTTCAGATCAACATACTGT
>JARBWK010003475.1:0-12313 GCA_030556195.1 Anolis apletophallus | reverse complement strand
GAACGGCTTTAGCAGTGGTGGCATTATTTCACAGTGAGATGGAATTTGCCTTACATAATCTTGCTTCCTCCGTGAAAACGAAACCTATAAGAGGGTGGAGGTTGCAAATCTCTTGCAGGCTCTGTGACTGTGTTGACATTCTGTGTGAGTGTGTGTACTCACACTATTTTCATGGTGTACTGTGCATGACTGTGATCCAAAGACATGACTCAGACCCACTGTAGGACTGGAATCAGTGAGTGTGGGGAACGGAGGAAGGAAAAGGCTTTGGAAAGTCTCTAAAGCTGTCCTCCAAATAGGTATGGTACTGCCGTTAATGTTGGCTGAACAGTTGCACTTTGGGGTCTGTTTCTAACTAAATTCTGAGGTCCTATTTCTGCTTTCTCTTCTAATATTTTTGCTCCCACCCTTTTCTTCAGCTTTCTGGCAATGTTTGCACATTCTCCTCGCCAAAGTAAAACCTGCCTCTACCCCTTCCTATCCAAATTTTAGCTGTAAGACTGTTATTTTCCTTCTTTCAAGAAGGATAACCTTTTCCTTAGTCCTTTAACTTCCTGGCACTCTTCATCCGTCAAGGTAAAAGACATAGGAATTGGAACGACCGGACGACAAGATGGGACAATGTTTTTATTAGGAGACGCAAATGATATATGCTTTTAGTATTCTTTTTATGGTTTTATATTATGTGTTAATGTTTTTAAATGTTTTATGGTGTTTTGGGGCATCAAATAATTGCCATTGTAAACCACCCTGAGTTGCCTAAGGCAGTGTTTCCCAACCACTGTTCCGTGGCACACTAGTGTGCCGTGAGCGATCACCTGGTGCTGCGGAAAACCTCTTTCCCCCTCTCCTGCCGAAATCCTGCTGCTGCTGCTTGGGGGGAGGAGGAGGAGGAGGAAGGGCCGGGCGGCGGCGGTGAAGAAGGTGCTGGGCCGCTGCCTCCTTCAGCCGTTTCCCCAGCCAGCCTCCAATCGAGGAGGCGGGGAATGGAAGCGGAAGTGAGGAGCGCAGTCCGAAGCAGGCCCACCGGCGGCTTCTTTCGAACCGCAGGAAGGAAGGAAGGAAGGAAGGAAGGAAGGAAGGAAGGAAGGAAGGCCACTGCGGACCGAGTGAGTGCCTTCCCTTCTGGTGTGAAAGAGGGAGAGAGCCATTCAGGAAGGGAGCCACCTGGGGGTTCTGTGTGGGAAGTTTGGCCCAGTTCTATCATTGGTGGGGTTCAGAATGCTTTTTGATTGTAGGGGAACTATAAATCCCAGCAACTACAACTCGCAGATGGCAAGGTCTATTTCCCTGAACTCTATCTACATTCATATTTGGGCATATTGAGTATTCATTTCAAGTGTGGTCCAGATCCATCATTATTTCAGTCCACAGTGCTCTCTGGGTGTAGGTGAACTACAACTTCCTGTTCCCCTTGGTACACAGATGCACTGAGATCTATGAAGCGGGAGAAGAGACGGCTAGAGCGCAGGTGGAAGAAGGTCCGTGACGGGCCATCGACATCAGCTTATAAGCTTTTCATGGATGCTTATGAGCATGCTGTCAAGGAGGCGAAAAAAGTCCACTATGCCTCCTTGATAGCGTCTGCAGATTCACGCCCAGCTCAACTGTTCAGGATAATTCAGCAGCTGACGATGGTCCCTACCATCCCAAACAATGACGATTCGACCCTCTCTGCTGAGGCTTTCCAGAATCACTTTGCAGACAAGATTGCGTTGCTCCGCCGGGACGTTCTCTCCACACTTGATACAGTCCAGGAGCTGGAGACTCCGTGGCCCTCCGCCGGGTCCACCTTCGACCGGTTTTGACCACTGGACGCAGAGGATGTTGACAAGATTGTCGCAGCCCTTAAGCCGACCACCTGCTCCTCGACCCGTGCCCTCCACGCTGATTCGAGCTGCGTGGAGGGGTTACGAGGCCCCTCTGTTGAAGATAGTCAACGGCTCCCTTGAGCAAGGGGTTTTTCCAGAGGAGCTAAAAGAGGCGGTGGTCAGTCCATTGCTGAAGAAGCCCGGATTAGACCCCGCGGCTCCCTCCAATTACCGCCCAGTGTCGAATCTTCCGTACCTGGGCAAGGTGATTGAAAGGGCAGCAATGGACCAGCTGCAGACCTTCTTGGATGACGCAACCTGGCTAGACCCTTCCAGTCCGGCTTCCGCTCAGGCCATGGGACGGAGACTGTCCTGGTCTCCATCACAGACCTACTCCGCTGCCATTTGGACCGAGGTGGATCAGCGCTGCTCGTGTTATTGATCTCACGGCAGCGTTTGATACCGTCGATTACCTTTTGATACACCGCCTGGCGGTGGCGGGTGAGGGGACAGCCCTCAACTGGCTGTCCTCCTTCCTCCAACGTCGCCAGCAGTGAGTAAAGTGGGGGTGGCCTCCGGAGGCTCCCCGCTGAACTGCGGGTGCCTCAGGGGCTATCCTCTCCCGCTGTTATTTAACATCTACATGCGACCACTCGCCCAATTGGTGCGGAGTTTCGGGCGGGAATGTCACCAGTACGTTGATAACACCCAGCTCATTCTGAGTTGGACCCCGGGTAGTCTCTGTACCCGATAATTTCCATCTTTGCCTTGAAGCCGTTACTGGATGGCTGCGAGCCAGTAAGTTGAAGGTGAACCCGCGAAGACGGAGATCTTGTGGCTGGGCCGCCCGGGGGGTAGCAACCCAGCTGCCAACATTCGATGGTGTGGCCCTTCACCCTCAGCCATCGGTAAAAGTCTAGGGTCCGGCTGGACGCCCATCTGTCCATGGAGGAGCAGATTGGCTGCACCTGCAGGACAGCATTCTACCATCTACGGTTGGCTAAGCGTCTGGCTCCCTACCTCTCCCAATGCGACCTGGCCACGGTGATCCAAGCCACGGTCATCTCGAGGCTCGACTACTGTAATGCGCTCTACATTGGCCTTCCCTTGTCGATGATCCGGAAGCTTAAGCTGGTACAGCATGCCGCAGCTTGCCTCCTTCTGGGCGCTGCAAGATCCGACCGCGCGACTCCACTTCTGCGCGAGCTGCACTGGCTTCCGATTGAATTCCGGGTCCTCTTCAAGGTGTTAGTCCTCACTTTTAAGGCCATCTATGGTTTGGGGCCAGCTGCGCCACATTCCCGGTGCTCTTCTCCACAACTTATTTATGCAAACAAGGGTCTTCTGCTTTGCTGTTAATTAAAAACAAGTCCAGGAATCGATTGAAAGTAAGTGATGATATGAGTGTGGCTTTGAGCAAAAATATTAGCCCAGGATTGCCCAACTTGTATTTATTTATTTATTTATTGATTGATTTCGAGCATTTATACCCCGTCTTTCTCATTCCTGGAGGGGGACTCAGGGCGGCTTACAACAGGCAGCCATTAGATGCCAACAATATACAATTAAAATATTACAATTAAAACAACAATTATTTTGAATAAAATTTATTGCTTTTGGCCAAAGGCCGTTGCAAGTCCAAAATAAAAAAGAGCGCACACACAAAACAATACATATGAAATTTGCATAGTAGACAATAAAAGGTTACCAGTTACTTATACACCATGAGTCACATTTAAACCTTCTCAAACCAGATTATCTCCTTTACATAGGACAGCCATCTCCGCTATGTGCCTCCTCCTAATCTTCTTAGCCGCAAGGGCAAACAACAATTAAACAATTATGGACATGCAACTTAAAAACAATCCTCCAGTTCAAAATCATGGTCCAGGTCAGTCCATTGCCAGATACTTAAAAACAATCTCTTCCTAGTTGCTACGTCTACTGCTCAAATGCTTGATCCCACAGCCAAGTTACAAGGGGTTTTTTTTATGAAGGGCCAGGTGAGAGGGGGCAGATCTGATTTCATTGTAAAGAAGATGCAAGCTCAAAAATCTCATTGATGCAAACCAAATTTAATTTTCTAATTAAAATGTTCTTTTTATATTACAATAGTACTCTTAATTCATGTTAGTATTAAGTGATCATCACTGTCCTTTTTGTTCAGCTCCCAGTCCTTCAGAAAATCTTCAGTTTGTTTTTTAAGATTCATATTGACTTGGCAATTTAGATGAGTCATATGTTCTTGTTTGGTGTTATAGAAACAAACTGAGGGGTTGCCAGCTAACATTTGCCCAGCCTCTGTCTTATCATAGAGTTTTCTTGACTTTACTCAGAGGAGGATTGCCATTGTTTTGGAATAAAGGGGAGTGTGACTTGCTCAGCTGGGATTTGCAGCCAGTCTCCTAGGACCAAAATGACACAAAATGACACTCTAACACAGTAATACAGATAGTTAATATGTTTTAAATGTATAGATATCCTGGCAGGAATGGCAGAAAGACATACATGAAGGTCTTGCTCAACAGCTGCCAGTCTATCTCTGAAAGGGTTTGCTTGGGAATTGACCTTGAGTTTGGAATTTGTAGTTCACCTACACCCAGAGAGCATTGTGGACTCAAACAATGTTATGTTATGTTGTTGTTTGTTTTCTATCCAGAATCACCATGTTGGAAGGAGGCTCACCACTTTAAGGTCCCTAAAACAGGCATGGGAAAACTTTGGCCCTCTGGGTGCTTTGGACTTCAACTCCCACCATTCCTAACAGCCTGAGGCCCTTTCCTGCTTAAGTGGCTGAGGGGGGGAGGAAAAGGGCTGAGGCTGCTAGGAATGGTGGGAGTTGGAGTCCAAAACACCTGGAAGGTCCAAGTTTGCCCATGCCAGCTTTCGACAGAGACCTCTTCCTCCTCCTTCCCCTTCGCGCCCTTTCTTCTCCCTCCTGCTGAACACTTACTTTTCTTCTCCACTTGGGCTCCCTTCTTCCCAGCCTCGCTCTGCTCGCTTTGCTCACGCTGCTGCTTCTGCCGCCATTTTGATCCGAGGGGCAGCATGAGCGTGTTCAGGAGGGGAGGGGGGAGGGAGGAAGACGTGGGGCGAGTCTGCGCAGTAGCGCCCGCAGCGTGAGCAAAGTGAGGCAAAGCGAGCAGTGCGAGGCTGGGAAGAAGGGAGCCCGAGTGGAGAAAACAAAGTATTCGGCAGGAGGGGGGAAGAAAGGGTATTGGAGGTTCCAATTTCCCACAGCACACCTGATGATCGCTCACGGCACACTAGCGTGAGCAGCTCTCAGGCCACTACAACAGATGGAATCTGCATTTTAGAATCTCAGGTGCTTTTTCGTTGGTGGCAATACTGAAGTCAGTGTGTGTTGTAGTATCTTATGAAATACGGTATTTCCTTCATTAAGTACCTTTGTTGGTTCCCATCTCAGGAATAGATACAACTCTAGATCAGCTGAAATGGCCTCCGTCCGAGAAGTGTCTGGGATTACTGAAGACCTAGTGTGCCCAGTCTGCCTCTCCATCTTCCAGGACCCTCGGATGCTGGTTTGTGGCCACAATTTCTGCCTTTCTTGCTTGGAGAGCTGTGTCATTGCCAAGGGGCAGCTTCAGGGAACATGCCCTGAGTGCCGAGATCCCTTCAACCTCCAAGATGCCATTCACAACCGCATCTTAGCCAACCTGTCTGAGAAAGCCCGGCTCCTCAAGTTGGAGGCCGGGTGCCAGTCTGGCGTGGCTGGGAGCTGGTATATTTGTGAAGAACATGAGGAGCCCCTCAAACTCTTCTGCAGCCAAGATGAGGCCCCAGTCTGTGTGATCTGCCGGGATCTACCTCAGCATCAAGGGCACAACTTTTTGCCTATCATGAATGCTGTGAACAGTTATCGGGTAAGAGTCTTTGAGCACTTGGGGTGATTCCGCTAAGTATTTTTATTTTTATTTATTTGTCGTGCAAGGAATGAACCAAACAGTTGTATTGCATTATCAAACAAACAAACAAAGGAGAAAGTTTGCAACTTTGTATTCTATTAAATGTCCTTTGAGCAGTAGCTAGCCACTTGGAATATGCCTCTGGTGTTGCTATAAGAAGGTCCTCAATTGCACATGTGGCAGGGCTCAGGTTGCACTTAGAATTTTTACTGTCAGCGAAGCGAGAGTGTAGCTTCGGCTGGGGAATCTGTTTTTAGAGCTGTGGGGAGACAGTTCTGGTGGGCTGAGCTTGCGATCCAGTCTGTGGTGGAGAGCCTGAGGGGCTAGATAGAGGCAAGGTGCCTATAAGTTAGGGTGGTAATACTGCAGAAGGCAGTTAGGCTTATAAAGCCTATAGGAACCGCTGTTTATAGATTAGGCTGGGAAGCTAACCTAATATATAGATACCGTGTTTCCCCGAAAGTAAGACAGCGTCTTACTTTCTTTTCCCCCCCAAAAGTCCCCCTACGTCTTACTTTCGGGGTACGTCTTATATAACCCAAGACGTGCCCCGTCGCCACGCCCACGCCGCCGCCACCGCCGCCGCCGCCGCCGCCACGCCGCGCAACTGGAGGTGTGCTGCGGCACACCTGCACACCTCACGCACACCTCTTCGCCAGGGCTCCAGGCAAGGGAGGGGGAAAGGAGCCAGGGCGGAGGAAGCGGCGACGCGTCACTGTGACGCTGCGATCCTCACCACGCCCCTGGCTCCTTTCCCCCTCCCTGCTTGAGGAAAGAAGGAGAGGGAAAGAGCCAGGGCGTGGTGAGGATCGCAGCATCACAGTGACGGGTCGCCGCTCGTCCCACCCCTGGCTCTCTTCTCCCACCCTTGGAAGGGAGGAGGAAGAGAACCAGGGGCGGGGAGAAGGGACGACGTCACTGACGCGCGTCTCGCTCGTCCGCCCCTGGCTCTCTTCTCCCACCCTTGGAAGGGAGGAGGAAGAGAGCCATGGGGGACGGCGATGACGCGTCAGTGATGCGTCGTCCCTCTCCCCCGCCCCTGGCTCTCTTCCTCCTCCTCCCTCCCAAGGGTGGGAGAAGAGAGCCAGGGGCGGACGAAGCGATGATGGCGTCAGTGACGCGTCGTCCCTTCCCCCGCCCCTGGCTCTCTTCCTCCTCCCTTCCAAGGGTGGGAGAAGAGAGCCAGGGGGACGGACGCGATGACGCGTCAGTGACGCGCCGTCCCTTCTCCCCCCTGGTTCTCTTCCTCCTCCTTCCAAGGGTGGGAGAAGAGAGCCAGGGGTGGGACGACGGCGACCCGTCACTGTGATGCTGCGATCCTCACCACGCCCCTGGCTCCTTTCCCTCTCCCTTCTTTCCCTCAAGGAGGGAGAAGGAGCCAGGGGCGTGGTGAGGATCGCAGCGTCACAGTGACGCGTCGCCGCTTCCTCCCGCCCCTGGCTCCTTTCCCCTCCCTTGCCTGGAGCCCTGGCGAAGAGGTGTGCCGTGGAGGTGTGCGCAGGTGTGCCGCGGCACACCTCCGATTGCGGGCGGCGGTGGACGAGGTACGTCTTATATACGGGTATGGCTTATATAAGTTTGACCCCCAGACACCCCGATACGTCTTACAATCGGGGTGTTACTTACTGGGAAACACGGTAGGGAAGCCTATTATGGCAAAGTATCTATAAGTACTGTCAAGCCGGTGATTGAGAAAACTCAGTCAGGCATTATATTTAGGAATTTTGTAACATTAAAGATCTGCACCTCATCTGAAGTTACTGTAACCAACTAAGCTCAGCACAATCGAAACACTGTTAAAATAAACTTGTTACAGTTCTTGGTTCATAATTTATCGTTCCTGGGCAAGGTAATTGAGAAGGCGGCAATGGAGCAGTTGCAGTCCTTCTAGATGACGCAGCTTGGCTAGACCCCTTCCAGTCCGGCTTCCGTCCGGGGCATGGGACAAAGACGGTCCTGGTCTCCATCTCGGATGAGTTCCGCTGCCAGCTGGATCAGGGCGGATCGGCACTGCTCATGTTATTGGACCTCACAGCGGCGTTTGATACAGTCGATTATGATCTATTGACTCACCGCCTTGCCAGGGCCGGAGTTAGGGGGACAGCCCTTAATTGGGTGACCTCCTTCCTCTGGAACCGGCTACAACGAGGGAGAAGGGGCAAGGATGTCTCCGGGGGTTCCCCGCTTTGCGGGGTTCCTCAGGGGCTATTCTCTCCCTCTTTATTTAACATCTATATGCAACCACTTGCCCAGCTGGTGCGTGGTTTGGGCTGGTGTGCCATCAGTACGCTGATGACACCCAGCTTATCTTGAAGATGGAGGGCAGCCTCGAACTGCACCCGATAATTTCCATCGGTGCCTTGAGGCCGTCACTGGATGGCTGCGAGCCAGTAGGTTGAAGGTGAATCCGGCAAAGACGGAGATCCTGTGGCTGGGTCCTCCGGGCTGTAGGGATGTTCAGCTTCCAACCCTGGACGGCGTGACATTATGTCCGTCGCCCTCTGTTAAGAGCTTAGGAGTAACCTTGGACCCCCTGTTGCCGATGGAGGCCCACGTCTCCAGCGTCAGCAGGGTAGCATTTTTCCATCTTCGCCAGGCGAGGAAGCTGGCCCCCTATTTGTCCCGGCGCGACTTAGCCACAGTGATCCAAGCCACGGTCATCTCGAGGCTGGACTACTGTAACGCTCTTTACATTGGCCTTCCTCTGTCGGTAATCCGGAGACTCAAGCTGGTGCAGAACGCTGCAGCACGACTCCTGGCAGGGGTCCCGATTGGCCACCACATCACGCCAATCCTGCGCGAACTGCACTGGCTCCCAATTGAATGCCGGATTGCCTTCAAAGTGTTAGTCCTGACTTTTAAGGCCTTACATGGTCTGGGGCCAGTGTACCTGCGGGGACCGCCTTGTCCCATATCATCCCACCAGATCACTGCGCTCCGAAGAGCTAAACCTCCTGGTCATCCCAAATCTGAGGACCTACCATCTGTCCACAACCCGCCGCCGGGCTTTCTCTGTTGCAGCCCCTACCATGTGGAACGCACTGCCCGCCGGCATCCGTGCCACCCAGGGCCTCCTCCCGTTCAGGAGAGCAGTTAAGACATTGCTGTTCCAACAAGCCTTCGGAGTTAGCTAAACTGTAGCTCGCACCGCCTGGCTGTCAGCCCACTGCGACTCCATTTGTTGCTTCAACTGTACTAATTGTAATTCCATCTTAATGGTATTACTGTGGTTTATGAGTTATCTGACAATTGTATTTTACGAACTGTTGTAAGTCGCCCCGAGCCGTTGGGGGGGGGGGGGCGACAGACAAATGCGAAATAATAAATAAATAAATAAATAAGACTCCTGGTATTTATATTATAAAAGACAAGCCTCACTCTGAAGCCTAACAGGGATTAACACATCATCTCTCTTTACAAATTGGTGGTCAAATACTTACCTCAGTAGTTTATATGGTGGCAGGGAATACAAGTTAAGACGAATCTTTTCAAATGGTGGCAGCGGTGGGATAGCCTGCCTTGCCACGTTTTAATAAAGGTGAACAGTTAACATCGAATCTCCACACTGGCCTGTCAACTGAGGGGCCATTACTGATGGAAAAATTTGTAGGGTGCTCCCTCAGCTTTCCTAATTTTTTCCTGACTGTTGCCTAAATGGCCCACAGTAAATGCACCACTAGCAAGTATTCATGATGCATGTCAACTTCTGGTGAGTTGCTGTAAGTTTTTTGGGCTGTATTACCATGTTCTCAGGCCCGGATTAACACTTTTTTGCACCCTAGGTCACAGTTTGGAATTAGGCCCCCTTTAAGCCAACCTCCTGCCACCTCCAAGGTCCCCATTTCCACCGGCTGGAAAGCTCCGCTGTGCTCTGAAGGTCTCCTCAGGAGTCGGGAGGCTTGGGGAGAGCGCAGCGGGTGCAAACTCGCTCCAAAGGCGTGCATGAGAGAGAGAGAGAGCGAAAGAGAGAGTGTGCGAGAGACAGAGGGGACGGAGCAGAGACTTTGCCGGGAGAAGGAGCAAAGAGGGGCATGAGAAAGGGGGAAAGAGGGGCGTGGACCAGTTTCGGTTTTTTTTGGTCCGTGATCTGCGCCCCCCAGCTTGCGTCCCTAGGCCATGGCCTTGTTGGCATTATGGGTAATCCGGGCATGATCAAAGCATTCCTTCCAGCTTTCCCTCACCTCTTTGGGAAAAGCCTTCTACAATTGCAACCGGGAGGAGAAGAAAGAGAGGAGTAGAGCTGTGTGGGTGGCGCAAAGGAGGAGGAGGCATTTTTTTCCCTTGCTGAGGTTGGAGGCACCTTTTTTTGGGTTCGTTCTGCGTCCCCCTCGGCTTGCTCCCCTAGGCCATGGCCTAGGATGGCCTTATGGGTAATCGGGCCTGCATGTTCTAGTACAGGGCTGTCCAACTTCTACGGGCGCAAGGGCCGGAATTCCGGTCACTGATCACCTGGGGGGCCGAAAGGTCTGCCTCCGCCCCCAGCTCCGCCCCCTCCCCGGCTCTGCCCCCTCCCCGGCTCCAATTTACTTACAATTGACTGAGTTGTGGAGTTGTAGTTCACCTCCATCCAGAGAGCACTGTGGACTCAAATAATGATGGATCTGGACCAAACTTGGGCATGAATACTCAATATACCCAAATGGGAACACTGGTGGATTTGGAGGAATGTTTCCTAATACCCTTGAGTTATTTGAGTCCACACTCAATTTGGGACACATCAAAAAAAAAACAAACACCTCAATGCCGTCGCAGGGCTTGATGGGGCCTCCTTTCCCAGAGGCGGGTGGAGGAGGCCCAAAGAGCTCCCTCCCTCCCTGAAGGGAAAACAAGCCGCAGGGGCAGGCGCAAAGAAAGCCATGTTGCGCCCTGGGCGCGGGGAAGGCAGCACAACAAGGGGGGGGCGGAGGAGGGGAAGGAAGCGCCGCCAAGGAAACCGCCACTGAGGGACCCCTCCCCCTCACCCAACGTCCCACTGTTTTTAGATTGATTGATTCGAGCCAGGCCCTTCCTTACCCATACTGCGGGAGCCCCGCCACAGGGCCGAAGCGCCAACGCCAACGCCGTCCCCGAAGAGCCCCGCTGGAGCCAAGGCCAAGCTCAGGCTGGAAGTGAGGGCCCTCCACAGGAAGAGGACAGAGCCAGGAGGGGCTTTCCCTGTCTCACTCCCCTCCTCCCTCTCTCTGAGGCAATGGGGGCTGGCCTGGAAGCAGCCGCAACGGAGGAGGAGGCGCGTGCCCAGGCCGGCTGCAAATCTTGCAGGACCCGAGATTTCAGCAGCTATCGCGAGACTACGCGAGACTACGCAGCCACAGACGGGATTTCGACCTCCCTCGAAATCCCGTCTGTGGCTGGCGTAGTCTCGCGATGCTTGCCTAAACCCGGAAGTAGGTTTTTTTTAAAAAACAAAATTTTTATTTTTTATTTTTAATTTGTATTTTATGAAAACAAGTTAGGGGGCCATAGGGAAGGGGCTCGGGGGCCGTGTATGGCCCCAGGGCCGCCTGTTGGACAGCCCTGTTCTAGTAGTCATACAGCCTGAAAAACTCACAGCAACCCAGTGATTCTGGTCGTGGGAGCTTTCAACAACTTTTGACGAGTTTCTGTCCTAGCAAGTCTATTCCTCAATCCTGGAATGATGACAAGGAATGCCCATGTAAAAGTGAACATTCCTCACCGCCATTCTAGAAGTTCCCAAGAGTCTGATTGAGGAATAGATGTCATATGTTCATATTTCTTTCTGTGATGCTTTCTTGTCTTTCTCCTGATACAAGGACTCAAGGCAGCTAAAAATAAATATAAAACAATGTTCTGAAGTTGCAGGGTATTGTAGGTTCATGCATGAGGTTTATTGCCCTACTTCCTATTGTATTTGGAGAACAATTTACAAATGCTCACACACAGAGAAGGGAGAACTATTTTTGGAGTCGCTGCAAGGCCGTAACTCCTATTACTATTAAGCAGGGTTCTTAACTGGTAAAGTGTGGATTCCGTGGAAATCAATTGATGGATTTCTATGTGAACTAGATGCCAAAGCAGGAAAACCTTCAATTTCTTTCTTCTTACTTTGCACATTGTTCTTTTGTGACAAGTATTCTAAATCAGATACTTAGTTAAGTATAATTTTATTTGCATCTCCTGGCTTGATCTGTCCTCACAAACCTGACAGAAATGCCATTGATCTATGCTAAAATTGCCTAATGCCTGATAAAGTAAGTTTGGGGGGGGGGGGGTCAGTTGTGGCAATAGTATCAGAATTGTGTCTAAGTAGCAGTCGTGAATATGGAACAGCTACCTAGTTTTGCTCATCCATAAATGTTCCATCTTCACAATTGCTACTTAGTCATGATGTAGAGTACAGTACAACCCCCTTAACATCCATGCTTTAAAATGGATACAGAATCTGTGAAAACAGAGGACTGATTGTAGTAAAAATAGAGATCATTATTAGCCACTATTTCGGGTATCCACAGGGTGGCATAGGATACTATTGCACATGAGCAACTAATGTGCAGCCATTGTCATTGTATTATGATGGGGATGTCTATAGATGTCATCAGATTTAACTCCCAAAGCTTA
>JARBWK010003474.1:0-12313 GCA_030556195.1 Anolis apletophallus | reverse complement strand
GGGGAGAAAAAAATAGTACCACTTGTAGAGGATGGAAGTGACTTGCATAACAGAATAATTCATGAAAACAACCTGGAAATTTCTAGTGCATGAGCACAGCTAATCCGGCAACATTCGTGGATTCATTCATTTGTTGTCACGATGCAGAGACTAGTAAGCCAGGCCCAGGGTAAAGGGGATAACAAAAAGTTTATTGAACAACAACTGGAGAAGGATGAACAAAAAAAGTAGCCAGCTCGGCTCAAAAAACCCTCAAAAATCCCAGGAAAGAGTCCCACAAAATAAAGCAACAAACAGCCCAAAACAACAGTAGGCGTCCGTCTGCTAAGAAATGGTGGGAGAGTCAGAAGAGTAGTCACGATGCGGTCCAGAAGTCCAAAGCAGGAGAAAGGCAGATGAAAAGGAGGAGACGATCCAAGGCAATCAGGGAGGTAAACTCAGTGGAGACCAAGCCCCGCCTCGGGGAAACACGGCAGGTAAGGTATCCAGAAACTGGAACAAGGTACTGGATATCAAGGACACAAAGAGTCAGAGACAAGAACCAGACATCAACTCTTTGACCGCATAAAGACAGCCCCAAAACTCATTTCTTATATAGCACACATCACTGTCTTCTGAAGACTCTCCTGATCATGAGCACCAGCTGCTGTATCTCCTACAGCTGCAGTGCTCTGTGTTTGCCTCCACTCTTGCCAACGCTGTTGCTTGCTTAAAGTGTCCCAATCTGTTTCTGAACCCCAGAAGGCCAGTAAATCACTGGTAAAGCCACAAAAACGTGTCAGAATTAGACTCTTCGTT
This sequence comes from Anolis apletophallus, assembly GCA_030556195.1. NCBI lineage: Eukaryota > Metazoa > Chordata > Lepidosauria > Squamata > Anolidae > Anolis > Anolis apletophallus. The sequence continues at coordinate 11,515 of JARBWK010003474.1, read as the reverse complement.
ACACATCCCTTACTTCCTGAACCAATGTTGAATCTAAATCCATTATCACTTTCCTCTGACCCAATTTCTTCTTCCCCAGAAAACCATGAAAAGTGTCTGAATCAGAAGGTGCTCTAAGTATCACAAGTCGGATTCTTTCTCTCTGTTCAATCCTTCCACACTAGAATCACTAGCAGCCCTTTTCCTTCCAGCTGCAAGCTCCTGATCACCCAGAGCCACACCCCAGTCCATACTATTGCTTGATGCTATTGACCCAGCATCTTCCTCAATACTAGTAGTAGTAGTAGTAGCTGAAGGCTCAATCACCACAATTGTAGTGAAAATTTTGTTTGACTGATACAGGGAATTATGGTATCTTTAACATTTGACAGATCCTGGACTCAATTATGCACAGTATTGTTTGATAAGGGCACACTGGAGATAAAATTTGCAGTTTTGTCCACCATGTACTTCACTACCTTCACTAATAGTGGGTTTTTTAAAAGAGTTTCAGCAAGGTTGTGAGGTTTACCAGGAAGAGACAGGTCATGACTAACCGAGTATGATGCTTTCAGTGCCTTATCATTATTTGTCTTTACATGAGATACAAATTTTGTGAATCTGCAAAGAAGAAAGTTTTTCATTGAACATATTGTCATTTCATAGAGCAAAGCTGCCTCTATATTGTGTCTTGTCACGTAAAAGTTGAGTTTTCTGCTATGTGTGCTTTAGCCATCATCCTCCTGTTTAATTTCCCTCTATACCAGGGAACCTGTTCTGTCATGGGTCAGATAGAATATTTGGGAGTGATCATGTCAAATAAACCTGGCTAGATTTTTGATTCCATTTATTCACCAGGGATTCAACAAGATCACTAGTGATGCCAACCACAGAACTCTCTAAGGCCTCCTGGAATCTCAAAGGATCCATTAGCCTTCAAGGGCAGACCATTTTAATAGTTTCTCCACCTGCGGGGGTAGGTCGAGCTGTGATACTTGCCCTGACCAGAAAATGATCTGTCCATTGCAAATTGGAGTATTGATCACCTCCACCTGAGATCGGTATGTTCAAGCTTAAAATTGCATCAAAGGTATGAACTGCTGAATGTGTCAGTCAGAAATGAATTGGGATATTCCCATGTTTCTCATGGATACCATGAATTCCCAAGCTGCACCTGACAAACTGGCATCCAGTGGTACGTTGAAGTCACCCAGAAGGGAAAGTCTAGGTGACTCAACAAAAACCTCTGAGACCAGTTCTGAGAGCTCAGCCAGCGACTCTGTTAGGCAGCAGGGGTGGATGGTACACTTACAGAATCCCTAGTCTATCCATTCCTTAGTGTTAGAGAATGATGAGTATTAGTATTGTAAACATTGGATAAAGACAGGATTCTCCTTTATAAATAGTATCAATTAGGGGCTGGGGTGGGGATATTAATGCAAACCAAAAGATAGAAAACATTTGTGGAATACATTCTTCAAAAAAGAAATTCAATTAAAACCCTACTGAGTTATGCATGAGATTTATTTCTTAACTAATGGCAGGTTTAAGTGCTGAGATCATCTATTCCCTAAAAGGGAAAGCGAAATTTGTGATTTTTAGCATGCCAAGTAGAGTTTATGGATATATGATTGTTTATGGATATTGTAAGACATTAATTGTAACTTTCTGTAATAAGGTTTGAAGACAAAAAATAGATTCACGAGCTTATGAGGGCAGGCCACAGCAAGATACTCTTTTATGAAATTAGTTTCTTGTTGGCTTAAGAAACTGAAAATTTTAATAAAAATGTGAAATGCAAGTTCTGGTCTAAATATGTGTTTGGAAAATGAAGTGGCTATGGTTTTTGTTAAAAATAGTTTATGTTGACCCCTGATTTTAAAATAATGCTATATGCTTTGTAAGATCCCTAAAATCTGTAATCCATTGCCACAAATCAAGAAATTCCACTTCTGAACCTCCATGACAAACAGTTGTTTCGGGTTGCATGGGACAGAATAACAAAGAGAGGTCTAAAGCCAAGTTAACTGTCATGATCTTAAACCAGTTTCTGACATTAGTAATGGATTGGATGAGGGAAAACACATTGATACTGAATTCAGACATGACAAGGGTGCTGCTGATCAGTTGGAAGGCAGATTAGGGAATGGGGATCTGGCATGTGCTGGATGAGGTTACACTCCTCTTAAAGGCACAGGTCTGCAGATTGTGCAGCAACTGTGGCCATTCCTTGAGAAGCCAGATCAAGTGATGGTAGTACATGTCTTAGTTGCATCCTGTCTGTATTACCGTAACACACTCTATGTGGGGATGCCTTCTAAGTATTTCTAGCTCTAATTGCAGTTGGTTGTGTTTAGGTCTTAATTTTAGCTTGTTAACTGGGGCTGGCTAGAGGGAATGGACAACTTTCCTGTTGCAGCAGCTCCACTGGCTGCCAGTTTGTTTCCAGGCACAATTCCAAGTGCTGATTATGACCTTTATAGCCATATATCGCTCAGGTCCAGGCTATTTGGCTGACCACATCTCCTTGTATAAGTATGTCTGGATGCCATGATCTTCAAGAGAGACCCTCTGTGGGTGCCCCTCAACTCTGGAACTCCCTGGCCAGGGAAGCCAGAATGTGTAACCCCTCCCCCAAATGCTCTCCTTCCTGCAGCTGGCTGAAACCTTTTTATCCAGGCAGGCTTTTTAAGGGAGGAAATTTTAAAGATCTAGTCAGGGGTACTGTGGTTTTAGCTTTGAATACATTTTATCGGTTTTTATGGATTTTAACTGTAATTTTAATAACATTTATCTATCATTCTGTTTCAATATTTGTAGATTTTAAAAGTTGCGGGCGGCCGCCATTTGAGGAGCGGCCGCCATTTGCGGGCGGCCGCCATTTGAGTGGCGGCCGCCATTTCAGAGGCGGCCGCCATGATGGGGGTGCGGCCGCCATTTTGTTGGCGGCTGCCATTTTATGGTGCGGCCGCCATTTCGTGGGCGGCCGCCATTTTGTGGTATGGCCGCCATTTTGTGGCGGCCGCCAATTTGAGAGGTGCGGCCGCCATTTTGTGGCGGCCGCCATTTTGAGAGGCGCGGCCGCCATTTGAGGGCCGCCATTTGCGGGGCGGCCGCCATTTTGTGAGTGGCGGCCGCCATTTCAGAGGCGGCCGCCATGATGAAAGTGCGGCCGCCATTTTGTTGGCGGCTGCCATTTTTATGAATGCGGCCGCCATTTTTGTTGGCGGCCGCCAGTTTGTGGGTATGGCCGCCATTTTGTGGCGGCCGCCAATTTGAGAGGTGCGGCCGCCATTTTGTGGCGGCCGCCATTTTGAGAGGCGCGGCCGCCATTTTGTGGGCGGCCGCCATTTTGAGGTACGGCCGCCATTTTGGCGGCCGCCATTTGGTGGGTGCGGCCGCCATTTTGTGGGCGGCCGCCATTTTCGGAAAGGTGCGACCGCCATTTTGTTGGCGGTCGCCATTTTAAGGTGCGGCCGCCATTTTGGGGCGGCCGCCATTTTGAGGTACGGCCACCAATTAGGAATTCTGGTGGCTCAATGGGTTAAACCCTCCTGCCAGCATGATTGAAGGCTGACAGGTGGTAGGTTCTGACCCCGGGGAGCACGGGTGAGCTGAGCTCCCTCGGTCAGCTCCAGCTTCCGTTGCAAGGACATGAGTGAATTTTCCCACAAACATTGCTGTTAGTTCTTGCCTACGGCCACCAATTTAGGGTACGGCCGCCAATAGGTTGGCAGCCGCCATGGTGCAGGAGGCCGCTATTGGGGCAGCGGACACCATTTTGTGGGCGGCCGCCATGGGTGGGGGCGACCGCCATGTACGGGTGGCCGTCATGTTGTGGGACTGCCGCCATGGGGCAGGCGGATGCCAATCGGAGCGGCGGCGTCATTTGGCGTAGTCCAGTGGTTTGAGCGTGGTGCCATTAATGCGGAGACCGACAGGTTGCAGGTTTGATCCGAGTAGGTAGGGGAGGAGCTCCCCTCTGGCAGCTCCGGCTTTTGTGAACGGCAGGGGTGGATGGGATTGGATACGGTGGCATTTGCGGACGGGGGCTCATGAGAATGTTGTGTAATAATTTTGCAGGATGGAGCCCAAGAAGAACATCCCTGGGAAGAAAGGAAAAGGACCGGCGCAGAGGGCCGGAGAGAAGCGCCCACCCCCGGCGGAGGAGTCATCGTCGGACGAGGAGGCCGTGCCCTCGGAGACCCTGGCGGCCATGCTGGCCCGGATCGAGGGGCTCGAGAGGCGCAGGGGGTTGCTCGTGCGGCCTTCGGAAGGGGGGGGCGGGCCGGGTGAGTAAGGCCCGGCTCGTTAAACAGATGCTCTCCCGTCTTGCCGTTTTAGAGGCGGGCCAGGAGGCTGTGAACCCAGAGGAGACGGCTGAGGGAGCGGAGGAGGCGCGACAGGAGGAGCCGATGGGCCAGGGCCAGCTGCTAGAGCCGTGCGGACGTGCGGAGGAAAGGGAGACCCGTGCAGGCGTGCAGGATGGTCGGGCGTTAGCGGCAGAACCGGCAGGGGGCTCCCCTGCGGTTTCCGCGGGACCTGCAGTTGTGGCGTCGTCTGATCTATCCCTGGGGGGGCCGGCACAGGGGGCCACTTGCGGGGCGGTTACGGTGGAGGCGGCGCGTACGGGCGAGCTGACTCAGTACTGGGGGACGGACCGGTGGACGGCTCCTATTCTGCCGGCCGCAACAGATGGAGTGTTGGGGGCCCATTTGGCCCCTAAAACGCTGGAGAAGATCCTGCGAAATGAGTACATAGATATCTTCTCATTGCTCTATAAGGAGCTCGAGAAGAAGGAGAAGGAGGAATTAGACGACGAGGGAAAAGAGAAACTGAAGCACAGGAAGGTCGAGCAGAATTGGGACCACTGGCTCGCCTGTTACACGATTTATATGGGCATACTGGTGGATGCCCAGCCCTACAGGGCAAAATCGTTGGTGCAGTATTTGAACATCATTTACGGGGCCAAGGTCAGGTTTATCGGGAAGGCCTGGCTTGAATACGATCGGCGCTTTAGGGCCCTGGCGGCCGGAGTTCCGCGGATACGGTGGGACCTCATTCACGAGCAGCTTTGGCTGGCCGTGATGAATGCCGCTAAGTCGGTCCCAGGGGAGCCGGCGGATAGTGGGCACCTGGTCCAGAACACCAAGGATACGCAGCCCTTTCGGTCGGCCGCCCAGGGTGGGCAGTCACAGAAGCAGCGGCCGGTGTGCTGGGAGTTCTCCTCCCAGGGGGCATGCAGCAGGAAGGTGTGCAGGTACCTGCACGCCTGTTCAACCTGCGGCGGGCAGCACGGGGCTAAGCTATGTACTAGGGGGAAGCCTTGGAGGGGGAATCCTAGAGAGGGATACGCCAAAAAGGCTTCAGCTCAGCCACCCCTTCCCAAAGGGCCCCAGCCCAGTTAAACTGGGCCCGCTAGGACAGTGGCTGAAGAGCTACCCGAACCGAACCGCGGCACAATATTTGTTGTCCGGGTTCACCTTCGGCTTTCGCATTCCAGCCCTGGGTCCTAGGGCGCCACATCTTTCCCCCAATTTAAAGTCGGTAATTGGGCTGGAGGACGTGGTGTGGCAAAAAATTGCCAAAGAGTTGAAGGAGGGACGGGTGTTAGGTCCCTTCGAGTCTCTCCCGGTTGCCAGTTTGCGAGTTTCCCCGTTGGGAATTGTGCCTAAGAAGGCACCGGGTGAGTATCGCCTCATTCACCATCTGTCATATCCAAGGGGCAGCTCGGTGAATGACGCGATACCGGACGAGTTGTGTACAGTGTACTACACGTCCTTCGATGCGGCTGTGCGGGTAGTGAAACGGCACGGGCCGGGAGCGGAATTGGCCAAGTGTGATATCAAATCTGCTTTTAGATTGCTCCCGGTTCACCCAGCGGATTTTGATTTGTTGGGTTTTCGGTTCGATGGCTTGTTTTACATCGATCGGTCATTACCCATGGGTTGCTCCGTGTCGTGCGCCGCTTTCGAGACGTTTAGTACCTTTTTGGAATGGGCGGTCAGAGCCGAGGCGGGCCTTAGCGGGGTGGTCCATTATTTGGACGACTTCCTTTTCGTGGGCCGTTTTGGGTCGGGTGACTGCGAGGCGCTGTTGGGCGTGTTCCAGCGCCTTACCCAAAGCTTGGGGGTGCCCTTAGCCGAGGAAAAGACCGAGGGGCCGGCCTCGGTTCTGACGTTCCTGGGGGTGGAGTTGGATACGGTGAACCAATATTCCAGGTTGCCACCGGGGAAGGTGGCGGACCTGAAGGTCAGGCTTGAGCAGTTTATGCTCAAGAAAAAGGCCACATTGAAAGAATTCCAGGTGTTGATAGGTCACCTGAACTTTGCTTGCAAAGTGGTGGCTCCTGGCAGGGCTTTCCTGCGCAGGCTGTGTGATGCGATCTCCGGCACTGTGTTGCCGCATCACCGTATCCGAGTTACCAAGGACATCAAATCAGATTTGGAAATTTGGCTGGGTTTCATTTCAAATTTCAATGGCATTTCCTTTTGGCGACAGGATTTGCTGGTCAAGGATGCCCTGAAGGTAGCTTCGGATGCCTCCGGATCTTTGGGTTTCGGAGTGTTTTTTGAGGGTCAGTGGTGTGCACAGCTGTGGCCTGAGGAATGGCACAGTTTGGGTGTTACAGCTGATCTGACTTTTCTGGAATTCTTTCCTATTTTTGTGGCGGTGCACATTTGGACTGAGAGATTTGCCAACTCCACTGTGCATTTTTGGTGTGATAACATGGCCACTGTGCATGTTATCAACACGCTCACTTCACGTTCCCGCAGAGTTATGGGCCTGTTGCGTGCGTTTACGCTTCAGTGTTTAGAGGCGAACATATTGTTTCGGGCATTCCACATTGCAGGGCTCGATAACTCACTGGCTGACGCTCTGTCTCGTATGCAGATGGAGCGCTTCAGGCAATTGGCGCCTGACGCAGAGGTCCTCCCGAAAAACATGCCAGACCATCTCTGGCTGGTTGGAGTGACAGTAGCGGTCGGCATGGCGCTGGCGTTAGCCCCCAGCTCCCGGCAGCGGATACTTCAGGGCCGTCAGGGAGTTTTCGGAGTTCAGGGAGTATTATGGTTTACCTGAGACCTTCCCTGTGCCGTATGACCACATCGCCCAGTTTTGCGTTTATCATCACAGGCGGGGTCTTGCTGCCCGTACCATCCGGGTTAAACTGTCAGCGCTGGCCTATTGGTTCAAGGCGCAGGGCCTGCAAGACCCGACTAACGATTTTCGCCTGCACAAATTGATGGCTGGATGGTCCAGACAAATTGGAAGGTCTGTTGACTCAGGAACCCTTCACCCCTGATATTTTGAAGGGTCTGGGCCGGGTGTGGTCATCGGTGTGTGACTCCTGTTACGAACAGGCTTTGTTCCATTCGGCTGCCCTTACCGCATTTTTTGGGGCCTTTAGAATCAGTGAGTTGGTGGCTTCATCAAAGGAAGACCTCTCTCACAGGGCCCTTCTACTATCTGACATTTCTCTGGATCAGGACAATTTGGCCTTGAATGTCAGGTTTTCAAAAACTGATCAGGCTGGTAAGGGCTCCTTGGTCCGTTTGGGAGAGCCAGTGACGGGGAGTTGTGTCGGTGCGTGCCATGTCACAATATTTGGCTGTTCGTGGCATGGGTACCGGTTATCTTTTTTGCCATCTGGACGGGACGCCACTGTCTAAATTTCAGTTTTGGGCAGTCACTAAAAAGGCCCTGAAATTATTGGGCTTGGAAGGGGTGAAGTTCGAACCCACTCCTTCAGAATTGGCGCGGCGTCCTCTGCAGCTGCAATGGGGTATGGCACCGAAGCAATTAGGTCCCTCGGGAGGTGGCGGTCAGACGCTTACAAAGTTTATGTTCGTAATGTTCAGTTGTAAGCGGTTTGATGTTGCCCAGTTTCTTTTCATTGCAGGTCCGATGGGCGGCGCTAGAAGACTGAGGGTCCTAATCTGCGGGCACAGCTATGTGTACTGGGCGGAGAAGGCAGCGCTCCGGGCACCCCTCGGACGACAGTTGGGCCTGGCATCCAGGTTGGATGTACCGTGGTTGGGCAGACGAGGTCTGCGGTGGGGCGGCTTTGGCCATTGTTGTTCCACGGAAGGGGAGTCCCCCCGGATATTCTGGTCATTCATTTGGGAGGAAATGACCTGGGATTGCTGACCGGCCGGCGCTGTACCTGCAGGCTCGGGCCGATCTGTATGCAATCTGGCGGGCATGGCCCGCGGTGCACATCGTGTGGTCGGCTATTGTGCCGAGGTTGTGCTGGCCCGGTGGTGGCGACTTCAGGCTCCTTGTCAAGGCGCTGAAGCGGGTGAACAGGGCCATGAGGTCAGTGGTACATGGTGCCAACGGCTCTTATGTGCCGCATAGATTTTTGCATCCGGAAAATCATGGGATCTTCCGGAGTGATGGGGTTCACTTGTCGGATGAGGGCAACTACCTGTTTTTATTAGACATCCAGCAAGGTTTAGTGGGGGTGTTAGAAGAGTGGTGGGGGTTGGGGACAAGGTAGACACCTGCCCCCAAGTTGTGGCGGTTGGTTGTTAGGGAAATTCCCTAATTGGTGTTCACCGGAAGGCACCCCCTTTAGGGGTGAGGGCCAGTTGGTTAAAGCCTCACAGTAAAGTTCTGTTGTTGAGTGAGGTGGATTGGATGGCCCTGGAAGGGTGGGGGGGCCATGCTCAAGCTCGGGTGAGTTGGCCCCTTACCCTTTCCTTGGTTTGGCTGGATCTGGTGTTTTGGCAGATCAGCCTCGGTGTTCGCCCCCAAATTTGGTTGAAGTTGATTGATTCCTAGCACCCCCTTGAGTTAGTGGTCAGGAATCCAATAGGTAACAATAAATGTTGCCCAAAGATTTGAACCCACAGTTACTTGTCCGTGTTGTTATTGTTGTCGGCTCGTTATTCGGGGTTTGGGTGGGCACGACATTTCATCCCAGCCTGCTGGGATGAGATGGATTTGCCCCCGGCTCCGATGAGAGCGAAGGTTCCAGAAGGAACCTTCTGGCGTGGGCGGGGCTTTCTGCGAGGCCCGCCCCAACAAGCCATTGCTAGCTTGTTCAGCGTCCCACCACTCCCGCCCTTGGTTTCAATTCAGGCCACCTTAGGGGCCAGGTGAGGTATTTTGACTCCTACTGCTGCTTTTAAGCCGGGGAGGATTTTTGCCCACCTCCTAAATTCATTAGGGGCTATGTGGTTGTGGTGTTTTTGTATAACTAGGTTAGTTTAAATAGAGAGGCGGTTGGTTGTTAGGGAAATTCCCTAATTGGTGTTCACCGGAAGGCACCCCCTTTAGGGGTGAGGGCCAGTTGGTTAAAGCCTCACAGTAAAGTTCTGTTGTTGAGTGAGGTGGATTGGATGGCCCTGGAAGGGTGGGGGCCATGCTCAAGCTTGGGTGAGTTGGCCCCTTACCCTTTCCTTGGTTTGGCTGGATCTGGTGTTTTGGCAGATCAGCCTCGGTGTTCAAATTTGGTTGAAGTTGATTGATTCCTAGCACCCCCCTTGAGTTAGTGGTCAGGAATCCAATAGGTAACAATAAATGTTGCCCAAAGATTTGAACCCAAAGTTACTTGTCCGTGTTGTTATTGTTGTCGGCTCGTTATTCGGGGTTTGGGTGGGCAAACAAGATCTATATGCTGGATTTCACGTCAAAAATCACAAGTCAAACACTTTCCAAGCGTCTAAGACTGTGTGATGTATTTCCAAATGATGAGTGCAGATCCAAGTAAGGTGGCCTTTTGCAGTTGACAGATCATAATTTTGTCAAAGTTTATTGTTTCCAAATGCCAGCATGGCACCCAGTGTGCCAATGACCACTGGGACCACCTGTACTGGTTTATGCCAGAACTTTTGCAGTTCAATTTTGAGGTCTTGATAACGGCTGAGCTTTTCTTGTTGTTTTTCCTCAATGCGACTGCCACCCTGTATGGCGACATCAATAATCCAGACTCCCCCAATCATGATGTCTGGTGTATTGTGTTCCAAAACTTTGTCAGTCTGGATTCGAAAGTCCCACAGTATTTTTGCATGTTCATTTTCCACGAATTTTGTGGGTTTATGATCCTACCAATTCGTTACTGCTGGCAGATGGTACTTGTGACATAAGTTCCCGTGAATCATTTGGGCCACAGAGTTGTGTCTTTGTAGTCCATTTGTGTGATTTTCTTTCAACAGCTGAGGATATGGTCTATGGTTTCATCAGCTTCTTTGCACAGTCTGCACTTTGGGTCATCAGCTGATTTTTTGATCCTGGCCTTAATTGCATTTGTTCTGATGGCTTGTTTCTGGGTTGCAAGAATCAGGCCTTCTGTCTCTTTCTTCTGTGTTCCATTCATGACCCATAATCAGGTAGTCTCCTTGTCAACTTTTCCTTCAATTTTGTCAAGGAACTGCCCATGTAATGCTTTGTTGTGCCAGCTGTCAGCTCTGGTTTGAAGTGCAGTTTCCTTGTACTGACTCTTTGTCTGCTGTGCTTTGAAAAGTTTCCAATTAAGAATTAAGACTTCAATTAAGGCATGTTCTTGGCTTTCCTTGACATATTCTGCCAGGGTGTGTTTTTCTTCTTCAACTGCTTGTTTGACTTGTAAGAGTCCCCTGCCACCAGACCTTCTAGGCAGATAGAGCCGGTCAACATCACTGCGAGGATGCAGTGAATTCTGAATGGTCATTAGTTTTCTTTTTTTTTCTTTCCAAATTATCCAGTTCTGTCTGCATCCAGTTTATGATGCCAGCAGTGTATCTTATGACAGGTATGGCCCAGGTGTTTATGGCCTTGATGGTATTATGGCCTCCATAGAGCTTGCTTTTGAGAATTTTTCTGACCCTTTGAATGGACCATGATTTTATCCTTCAGCTCTTGTTGTCTTGCTCTCAATGTTCCTGGTAGTTCAACAAGTGCTTCAGATGCTGGTTCTTTAGATTCTTGCAAAGGCTCCACATTTTCTTCTGGTCCAGTCTGTTCTAGAGTTTCAAGTGTTGCTGGAGTCTCTGCTACTGTCTGTACTGTGACCTGATGGTCATTTGCTTTGCAGATTTTCTGAATTTTTTTGAGTTCTACTTCACTGAACACTTTGTTTCTGATTTTGAATCTTCGTCGATTATTATTATTATTATTATTATAACAGTTAACTGAGAATTAATATATCTTCTTCACTATCCTCATAAATTGGACTCATCAATTTCATTATTTGGGTTTTTAAAAAGTCTTGTTAAGACAATACGTTTTTAAAAATAACGACTTATCCATAACATTTAATGGAGCATTTTTTAAAAGCTAATTGTCTTAACAAGAGTTTTGGAATTGTGAAAACATTTGGATGTGGATCATAAGTCATAAGCATTTTGGAAAATCCATAGTTACAACCTGCTTTTGCTTTACAAAGACAGCACTGCCCCCCCCCCCCCAATCACATTTAAACAACCATTTACATAGCTTTCATTAAAAACATCATTACTTTTTGCAGTGAGTCAGCTTCTTTTTCAGCACAAGCAAGCTCTCCTTGGTGGCCCATCTAAATAGGTATGTTACACACTCCCCTAAGCCTATT
>JARBWK010003473.1:0-12316 GCA_030556195.1 Anolis apletophallus | reverse complement strand
GGTCCCGATGCCATTGGGACCGCACAGGCTGAAGGGGGACTCGGAGGACGAGTTGGAAGGCCCAGAGCAGATTGGTCAGCAGTGCCTTTGCCCAGTTCACCTGTAGAGAGTTTAGCATGGGATCTCGAGTGGGAGCATTCTCCCGGGAAGGAGCGGACCAGGTGGAGATGGGAGGCAGCGAAGCAGATAGCGGAGATAGTTATGAATTCCCAAGCGGCGAGGTTCCCAAGACCTGGCCGAGCAGCAGATGGAGGCCAGCGGCTGGGAAAGTTCGGGAGGCTGCTTCTCAGGAGATAGCGATACTGAACTGGAAGAGCGGGGCCGTTCCCATAACAGACGCACGGACATAGATCAGGGCAGGAGGAGCTGGCATCTGTCCCTAGACCGTCACCGTTCGGAAAGTAGAGACTGGAGACGCCCGGCCCTAGATCGTCGAGGGGCCCGGCCGAGGGCTTTAGAAAGGCCGCGTGGGAAGTGATCCTCTGTTCTCCGGCCGCGTCTGAGCTGAAGGGCGTGAAAGCGGAGTGAACCACGGAGCCTAGTTTGGCTAAGCCTTGGACCAAGACCTTGCCTTGTTAGTGATTCGCATTGTTGCGGAGACCCTGCTTTGGTCCGGAGTCAATCCGGGAACTTGCCAAGTTTATTGCCACGTTTGCTTTTGGAACTATCTTTTGGAACTTTGCTTTCTTAATTGGACTACAGCTTTGCTGTTTGCTTTATTCTTTGATATCTTCAAGAGAATTGCCTTTTGGACCTTTTTATATTCAATAAAATTAGTTAGCCTTTGCTACGTCTCCGTGTGTGTGTTAAAGGGGCAGTCCTAAGTCGGTGATTGTGACAGAATCTCTAGAATTGTGGTCAGTTTTCAGATATGCCCAGCAGATGGCACTCAGAGCCTTTTCTAAATTTAGCTCCCTCATTAAATTAAAATTTTAAAGGTGAGAAGCAATGGCCCTTCAGACTTTTAAAAATACACTAGAAATCCCAAAGAGGCAACCCTTTTCAACTGTAGATGGCAGGACAACCAACACTTAAGGAATCATAGCCTTTTACCCTCCAAATTTGCATCAGGTCTACTTTGATTTATGGGGACACTTATGAATGAGAGACCTTTGTTGTTGTTTATTCGTTCAGTTGCTTCCGACTCTTCGTGACCTCATGCCAGAGCTTTCTGTTCACCATCACGTCCCCCAGCTCCTTCAAGTCAAGCCAGTCACTTCAAGGATATAATCCATCCATCTTGCCCTTGGTCGGCCCCTTTTTTTTCCCTTTCAATTTTCCCCTGCATCATTGTCTTCTCTTAGTTTTCCTGTCTTCTTATGATGTGACCAAAGTCCTTCATCTTTGCCTCTAATATCCTTTGGGCTTTAATTTCTGAAGTATGGACTGGTTGGATCTTCTCGCGGTCCAAGGCACCCTCAGCATTTTACCTCCAGCACCACAGTTCAAAAGCATCTATCTTCCTTCACTCTGCCTTCCTTATGGTCCAGCTCTCACATCCATAGGTTACTACGGGAAATACCATTGTTTTGACTATACGGATCTTCATTGCCAGTCTCTACTCTTCACTAGTTTATCGAGATTGGTCATTGCTCTCCTCCCAAGAAGTAAGCGTCTTCTGATTTTCTGACTGCAGTCTGTGTCTGCAGTAATCTTTGCACGTAGAAATACAAAGTCTGTCACTGCCTCCATGTTTTCTCTCTCTGCCAGTTATCCATCAGTCTGGTTGCCATAATCTTGTTTTTTGGGTTTTTTTATGTTCAACTGCAACCCAGCTTTAGCCCTTTCATCTTTCACCTTGGTTAGAAGACTCCTCAGCTCCTCCTCACTTTTGGCCATCAAAGTGGTATCATCCACATATCTAAAGTTGTTAATGTTTCTTCCAGTTGTTAATGTTTCAGACACCCAAACGGGAGTTAAAGATAACCCCCGTTTGTGTGTCAGATGGTGACAGGAGGGTGGAGGGTGCTGCCTGCACTCCCCTTTGGCCAGCTGACACCCAAACGCTGTGGAACGCCCTCCCGGCTGGAACGCGGGCTATAAAGGACCTGCTCCCGTTTAGACGCGCCTGCAAAACTTATTTGTTTAAGCAGGCCTTCGGTGAGTAGGTCCTGCCCATGTTCCGCTTTAGCCGCTGTCCTGGGGTGTCACGCTATCTAATTTCTGAACTGTACCTGGGGGTTTTGTATTTTGCTGTTTTAACTGTTTAATTGTCTTAGATGTTTTATCGCATTGCTTGTGTGTAGTTGTACCTTCGGTTCCTGTGAGCCGCCGCGAGCCTCACGGAGTCGGTGGCATAGAAACCCGAATAATAAATAAAATAAATAAACGGGGGTTAAAGAAAACCACTGTTTGGGTCTCAGCTGGCAAGAGGAGGGTGCCAGGCTGCACCCTCCACCCTCCTGTCGCCATCTGACACACAAACGGGGTTTATCTTTAACCCCTGTCTGGGTGTCTAAAGGTCGCCTTAGGTCCCATGCGGAGGGAAGCCAATATTTTGAGTGTTTTGACCTCACGTTGCAGTGGATTGCCTTCCCCTGCGTTGGATCTATCGCAGAGGAAGAAAATCCACTGCAAAGTGAGTCAAAACACTCACTATGCAGCGGATTGCCTTCCCCTGCATTGGATCCATCACAGGGGAATAAAATCCGATGCAAAGTGAGTCCAAACACTCACTTTGCAGCGGATTGCCTTCCCCTGCGTTAGATCCATCACAGGGGAAGAAAATCCGATGCAAAGTGAGTCTAAATACTCACTTTGCAGCGGATTGCCTTCCCCTGCGTTGGAGTGGATGGCAAGTTCTTAGCAGGGAAAGAGGCGTAGAGCATCCACACATCTTTCCCTGCTAAGAAAGAAGGAATCCAACCCGGGTTAAAGGGAACATGGGTTGGATTGTGAGCTCACAGGGGCAAGGGAGGCATCGCCTCCCTTCCCCCTCTGCCAGCCCAGAATCCAAGGCGTGTTCCCTCGCGTGTCAGATGGCGACAGGAGGGTGGAGGTTGCAGCCTGGCACCCTCCTCTCGCCAGCAAAGACCGAAACAGGGGTTATTTTTAACCCATGGTTTGGTGTCATCTGGCGAGAGGAGATGGTGCCTTCCACTCCCCTCTCGCCAGCTGACAATCAAAGACAGAAATGACCTAATAACGTGCCCTTTATGTAAATGGCTGACCCGGTTTTGATTTAGAAAGGTCAATTCCGGGTTGGACAACGAGGGTCAATATAGGGTTGAAATAATTTCAAATACGAAAAATTAACGAAAATCAAAGTATTATGGCCAGAGATATCCACCCCTACTAGTTACATATAAAAATGGGAAGTTTTATAGTGTGGGAAATCCTAAATTTAATACTCAATTTAATACTCAATCAGTTAAACCGCTAAGCTGCTGAACTTGCTGACCAAGAGGTCAGCAGTTCAAATCCGGGGAATGGGTTGAGTTCCCGTCTGTCAGCTCCAACTTCTCAGGTAGAGACATGAGAGAAGCCTCTCACAGGGTGGTAAAACAGCCAGGTGTTCCCTGGGCAACATCCTTTCAGACGGCCAATTCTCTCACACTAGAAGTGACTTGCAGTTTCTCAAGTGGCTCCTGACATGAAAAAAGGACTTTTTATATAAAATTGCTTATCCAAAAACAAGTTTATGACTCCAGCAAACAAAGTTTTGTTTAGCCTATTTTCTTTTCAATATGCAACACCTCAGCACCAGAAGAAACACTGGAGTGTTGTGCTTCCTGCTACTTTGGGGGAAAGCAAACTGCTGCAGTATCTCCTACTTGTCTGTTCCTCCTTATCAACATCTTTTGCCATCATGACCATATACGTGTTTCCATTTTCATCTGTAAAATGTTGGACAATGTTCTGAGCCCATTTCAGTCAGAAAAGCTCTCTCTTGCGAACTGCAGAGACTGCGGAAAAGAGGGGGTATATGTACCTCCAACCAGCCCCAGTCAGCAGTTCAGCCACATCATTTCCTACCTGATGAAATTTCCAAACAATTTCCAAGAGAGTGTGGTGCAGTAAAACAAATGAGATGTAATGCAGACATGTGTTACCATGGCCAGATCTGACATCTTAAGTCACCAGTGTAGTTCGAGCACTTATGCCAAGCGTTGATGTATTTTTTTCCCCCAAAAAGCAAGTGTGGTTTCCATGACAATCAATTGCACAGTTTAAGGCTAAGAACCACAACTGTTAAAAATGAATCAAACTGTTGCCTTAAAAGTGTAAGTGTGCAGCACTGTAGCCCAGATGACCAGCAGTGCGGTATTTCAATATATTTAAGAGGAGTCAATTACCTCCCAAAAATGAATCATAATTCTGACTCTACATTATATCCCTTATATCCACAGAGGATATGTTCCTAGACCAGTGTTTATCAACCTTCCTAATGCCACGACCCCTTAATACAGTTCCTCATGTTGTGGTGTCCCCAGCCATAAAATTATTTTTATTGCTACTTCATAACTGTAAATTTGCTACTGTTATGGATTGTAATGTATATATCTGATATTTATTTATTTATTTCTTTTATTAAATTCGACTTGCTATACCGCTCTCTCTGGAGCCCAGAGAGGTTTACAGAAAGTGAAGCAGACATAGAAGGTACATTAAAATACAGTTAAAAATACATTAAAACGCATTAAAACAATTTAAAGCAGGGTGTATTTTCATTCACTGGACCTAACTTGGCACAAATACCCAATATGCCCAAATTTGAATACTGGTTGGGTTGGGTTGGGGGGTATGAGGATTGATTTTGTCATTTGGGAGTTGTGGTTGCTGGGATTTATCGTTAACCTACAATCAAAGATCATTCTGATTTCCACCAACAATGGAACTGAGGCAAACTTGGCAAACAGAACTCCCATGACCAAGAGAAAATATGGGAAGGGTCTTCAGTTTTGGAGTTGTAGTTCACTTGCCTCCAGAGAGCACTGTGGACTTGACATGAATACTCAATATGCTCAAATGTCAACACTGGTGGAGTTTGGGGAAAATAGACCTTGACATTTGGGAGTTGTAGTTGCTGAGACTGATAGTTAACCTACAATCAAAGAGCACTCTGAACCAAGCCCACAATGGATCTGCAAAACAACTTGGCACACTACCTGCATGGCCAACATTGGAAGGGTTTGGTGGGCACTGACCTTGAGTTTTGAAATTGTAGTTCACTTATATCCAGAGAGCACTGTGGACTCAAACAATGACGGATCTGGACCAAATTTGGCATGAATACTCAATATACCTCCAATAAAGACACAAACTAGGTAAATACAGTCTAAAAGTATCATTGAATATTACAAACACTATAAGTATGTTTTACTGAATATCTATGGTTGATCTGCTATGATAATTTCACGCTGTGTTGCCCATAATAATATGCAATGATACTTTTATACTGTATTTACCTAGTTTGTGTCTTTATTGGATGTATTTGAAACCCATACTCTGTGCTACTCTGTACTCAATATACCCGCATGTGAAGACTGGTGAAGTTTGTGGAAAACAGACCTTGACATTTGGGAGTTGCAGTTGCTGGGATTTATAGTTCATATCCAATATTTACATTACAATTCATAACAGTAGTAAAATTACTGTTATGAAATAGCAACAAAGATTATTTATTGCTGCCGGTCACCACAACCTGAGGAACTATATTAAGGGATTGTAGCATTCGGAAGGTTGAGGAAGATCTAAGCCCAACACCCTGATAGTGAAGTAACCTGCCAGTGAGGAAGGTGGAATCCAACCTCTCTGCTAAAGGAGAGCCCACCATCTCCAGATGAGTCTACTGCAATCTCAAATGGCTCTTAGCATAAAAAAAATTGGTTGGTTTTCATAACATTGGTTGGAATTTGCTTTTATTGTAATTTGAATGTACTAATGCTGCATTCTGGAGCAGTATATCACCTTCAGCTACACCACAACCTTTTGAAGGTGACTATCATTTCTGTTCATTTTGTCGTCCCGTTAATTTAATTGTTACCCACTTAAAAAGTGTATTTCTATGCACCAGTGTGGGTTGGATCAATCAGCATTAAATGGGATAAGTGAATCAGTATTTTCCCCAGCCTATGTCAGTTCTGGAGGCATGCAGTCATATATTAAACTCATGCACTTAAATATGACTGCAGTATTCGTGTTTGTAGTACTATGGTATTTCTTTTCAGAGATAAGTATTATTCACAGACTGAAAATTCAGAAGAACAAACCCTATAGTTCTTCTGATAATGTTATTAATTTGCTCTTCAGAGTTTGTTCTGTGCCATTAGATTGATATTCATACATTGTACATGCAATATATTTTATGAAATTTCTTCTACATGTAATAGCCTACAGCTACAGACTATGAGCAAAGAACATGTGGACTTACGAATCTTGTATTTTGGGATGCACAGATTTTTTGTTTTAAAAATGATTGTCTACATTAGATACATTGTGGTTATTTATACTTTAGAGCAGTGTTTCTCAACCTTCCCAATTCCACGATCCCTTAATACAGTTCTCATGTTGTGGTGACCCCTAACCATAAAATTATTTTCGTTGCAATTTCATAACTATAATTTTGCTACTGTTATGAAGTGCAGTGTAAATATCTGATATGCAGGATGTATTTTCATTCACTGGAACAAATTGGACACAAATACCTGAAATGCCAAAATTTGAATACTGGTGGGATTGGGGAAGGGAATACTGGTGGGGTTGGGAAATGATTTTGTCATTTGGGAGTTGTAGCTGCTAGGATTTATAGTTGACCTACAATCAAAAAGCATTCCGAACTCCACCAATGATGGAATTGAACCACCAAATTATTTATTTATTTATTTATTTCCTGCCTTTCCCAGCCCGAAGGCGACTCAAGGCGGCATACAGATTGGCAATAATTTGATGCCACAATATACATACTGTATATACATATCAATTAAACCATTTAATATAGCATAAGAAAAAAAGCATATTAAACCTTTAAAACTATAAACATCAATGTCTTCCAGACCAATTCCTTATCCATTTGCATCATCTAAGCCGTTCCGTGTTCGTCATTTCATTGTACTGCATTTCCAAATGCTTGTTTGAAGTCCCAGGTTTTTACTCTTTTCCGAGTATATATATCTCAGAGGAAAAAATAGGTAAAACCATTTCTTGACTATTCCTTGCCTAAGAAAACCTATGAAATTCATGGGGTTGTAATAAGCCACTCCGGCAATATTGTTATGTGTACATTGTAAGCCACTCTGGCAGTATTGTTGTTTACTGTAAGCCGCTCTGAGTCCCCTTCGGGGTTGAGAAGGGTGGCATATAAAAATAGTAAATAAATAAATAAATAAGTCAAGTCAACAGATGACTAGAAAGCACATGTACAATGCATAGAACATTTATAATTTTAAAATGATCTGTTGGGTTGGAATAAGAATATGAAATGGTTGATTGGCTGAATACTTGAATGGGATGTTTAAAAATTGAATAGATATGAAGAGTATGGGATATATGAGTCTATCAGAGTTAGGAATATAAATTAAGAGATATTAGTAATTTGGTGATTTGGTTATTTTATCTATGAGCTATGGCAAACGTTGACCTCCATGTTGGTAAAGTTGCAAGTCTACTCAGGTCTCAGGTTGCCTTTACACTGTAGAATGAATTTAGTTTGACACCACTTGAACTCCCATAGCTCAAGTTTATAGAATCCTGGGAGTTGTAGTTTGATGAGGAACTAACACTCTTTGGAAGAAACTTTGTAAAACCACAACCCCCAGGATTCCATAGTATTGAGCCATAGTAGTCCAAGTGGTGTCAAACTGCCTTAATTCTACAGGATAGATTCACCTAAACTTTAAGTGCTCTATCCAAAGTACTGAACTTACTTGGGGAATAGGGTTGCACTCCTTTGTCGAGATCTTTTACTACAAAGTCTAATTGGGAGTTGATGTGATTGGCTATTTAAAGCCAAGCCAAACCATTCTCTATTCTCCGAGGCATTTTCGTTTACTCTTAATCAATCATGGTATTAGTTTTACACTGCTTTTATCTGGTGCTTTGGCTCTGTTGCTTATACTTTTTCATTGATTGTGTGGGGCGTTGATCTCTTTCCATTGATGTACGCTTCAAGAACAATGTGCAGAGGAGGGATTAACACAAAATTAATTAACACTACCTATTGCAACGAAAGGTAGAAATATGCCATTTTAGTCCAAGCAGCCATGCATGTGAACAAGAAACTAGAATCAATGATTTCTTACTTAAAATATAGTTTATTCAATTTATCCGAGTCATCTAGTGACTATTAGGCACCAATGAGCTGCTCCCTACCTCCACCACTTAAAATAATTTGAGATATAAAATTTAGATAACCATGAACTTCTCGCTGATGGGAATAGAAATATAAATGCTCATTTGAAACAGTATTTTAGACTCTAATATTATTATTATTATTTATGGTATTTGTACCCCATACTTCTCATCCCCGCAGGGGGACTCAGCATGGCTTACATTTGCAGCACTACAGGCCGCACCACCACAATTCAATATAAAAATACACCATATAATCAATGTCATTAAAAAGCATTAAAAGCATTAAAAACATTACATTAATAACCACTACATACAACAATTAATTAAAGCCATCAAGCAGAACACATTGTCAGTCCAGTCAAGTCCAAAGTGTCAATCCTGTCAAATCTAAAGGTACAATTTACATCTGCTGCCCAAAGGCCTGGTCCCAGAACCATGACTTTAGCCACTGCCAAGAAGGCTCTGTCTCTCGTCCCCATCAGCCACATTTGCAATGCTAGCGGGAGCAAGAGCAGAGCCTCCCCAGATGATCTTAGACTGTGAGATGGAACATAGAGGCAGATGCGTTCAAAGTTGTCTATTCGGGATGTAGATGACCGTGGCCAAGTCAGACTTCCCAAGGTACGGGCGCAGCTGGCGCACAAGTTTTAATTGTGCAAAAGCTCTCCCGGCCAACGCTAAGACCTGGGGTTCCAGGCTCAGTAAGAACATAAGAACATAAGAAGAGCCATGCTGAATCGGGCCTCAGCCCATCTAGTCCAGCATTCTGTGTCACACAGTGGCCCACTAGTTGTACACAGGGATCTCTAGCAGAAAGGAGGGCAAAACCCTCACCTGCTCCCGACCCCCCACAACCAGTACCCGGGGAAAATCCTGCCTGCCTCCATCAATACAGAGGTGGCACTTGGATGTCCATTTCAGTAACTACTGATTCCCTTGGTATCCATGAATCTGTCTAATCCTGCCTTGAAGCTGTCCAGGCTGACAGCTGTCACAACCCCCTCTGGAAGTGAGTTCCATAAACCAATGACCCTCTGGGTGAAGAAATATTTCCCTTTATTAGTCCTAAAGTGATGAATCTGGGTTCATCTGGCTCAGTGATGAATCCAGGGTCACTCCCAAGCTGTGAACCTGCATCTTCAGGGGGAGTGTAACCCCATCCAACACAGGCTGTAACTCTATGCCCTGTTCGGCCTTTCAATTGACCAGGAGGGCCTCTGTCTTGTCTGGATTCAATTTCAATTTGCTAGCCCTCATCCAGTCCGACACAGCAGCCAAGCACTGGTTCAAGGTCTGGACAGCCTCCTTAGTGACAGATGGGAAGGAGTAACAGATTTGGATGTCATCTGCGTACAAGGTAACATCTTAACTCCAAAACTCCTGATGATCTCCCGTTGGGCTACATGTAGATGTTAAATAACATCGGGGACAGTACTGAACCCTGTGGGACTCCACAAGACAATGGTTGTGGGTTCGAACAGGTGTCTCCCAATAACGCCCTCTGGGACCCACCCTCTGGGAATGATTGGAGCCATTGCAAAGCGATACCACCAAGCCCCATTTCTGCGAGATGTCCCAGAAGGATACCGTGGTCAACGGTATCGAAGGTCGCTGAGAGGTCAGCAGAACCAACAGGGACACACTCCCCTG
The DNA here is from genome assembly GCA_030556195.1 of Anolis apletophallus. Lineage (NCBI taxonomy): Eukaryota > Metazoa > Chordata > Lepidosauria > Squamata > Anolidae > Anolis > Anolis apletophallus. The sequence goes on along the minus strand of JARBWK010003473.1, from coordinate 2,374 downwards.
TCAAGTTCCCGACGTAGATCATCTAATAAGATCATGAAGTCCTTATTGTAGCAGATACTCTACAGATGCTATGCAATTACAGGGTGCATATACACTTTAGAAGTAAAGCAGTTTGATAGCACTTGAACTGTCAAGACATAATGTATTGTTGAAGGCTTTCATGGCTGGAATCACTGGGTTGTTGTATTGGGGGGAGGGCTGTATGACCATGTTCTAGAAGCATTCTCTCCTGATGTTTCACCTGCATCTACGGCGGGCATCCTCAGAGGTTGTGAGGTCTGTTGGAAACTATGTAAGGTTGTGAGGTTGAGATCTCACAACCTCTAAGGATGCCTGCCATAGATGCAGGCAAAACATCAGGAGTGAATGCTTCTAGAACATGGCCATACATCCTGAAAAATCTACAACCCTGTCATGACTTAATACTTCAGAATCCTGTGAGTTGTTGTTTGGTGGGATAACACCACTATTGGGAAGAGAATTGGGAAAAGACTATTGGGGAAAGACCTTTCAAAACTACAGCTCCCTAGATTCCCTAGCACTGCACCGTGGCTGATAAAGTGGTGTCAATCTGTATTAATTCCACAGTGTAGATGTGACTCTAGAATCTGGAACTCTGGAACCTCCTGACACAGGCAGCCATGTTTGCTATTATTTTTCTTGTCCTATCTGCTGACAGTTACAAGACTTATTAATTCAGGTTGATGTTTGCCATGCAAACAGGTTTGATGTTGCTAAGGGACTCTCTGAAAGGGATGGTGTGATGTTGTTTTACTGCTGCCTGTTAAATTTATGTGCTTCCTCGTTGTGCCTTTGCATTTTACTTTCAACCTTCATTTTATTACTGTTAGCTACCTTGAATGTCATTTTGAAAAGAAGGTTAGGGAATAAATAAGAATAAATGAATAAATAAATATTAAATAACCATTTTATTAAGAGAAAAGAGTGCTAGTATCACCTATCACCCTCACGTTTGGGGAAGCAATATGCAAGTAGTGCTGGGTGGGAGGATACTTTGATCAGCTGTTAAAAAACCTTTGAAAATTGATAGTACAAAGTTTTGACACAGCAAGTTGGATGTCACTCATCTAAAGTTGAGAGAATTAAAATGTGTTTAACATCTTTACGAATGATTAGCCACAGCCAACACTCACTAAGAGCTTTATATATGCTGATGACCTTGGCTTAACAACACAATCAAAAAGAATTTGAAACAGTCAAAACCCAACTTATTAATGCCCTGAAAGATCTCTCTAGCTACTGCAAAGATAAACACCTGAAGACTAACCTTGCCAAGACACAAGTGTGTGCTTCCACCTAGGAACTGCGAAGCCAACAGGAAACTAAAATTTACCTGGGAAGGCCAAGAGCTCAAACACTGTTTCCATCCTACATATCTCGGTGTCACCTTAGATCGAACACTAACATTTAGGAAACACTGTATGAACACCAAGCACAAAGTAGCTACACGCAATAACATCCTATGGAAACTTACTGGCAGATATTAGTAAGAATATCGGCCCTGGCCTTGTTTTACTCAACTGCTGAGTATGCCTGCCCTGTTTGGCATAAGTCTGTTCACATGAAGCAGGAATAAGTAGAATAAGACATGCAGAAAAATCACAGGATGTCTCAAAACTTACACCTGTTGATAGACTCTACAAGCTGGTTGGCATTGCGCCCTGATGTGCAACAGGGAAGTTGCTGTTAACTGCAAGATAAATAAGGTTGAACACTTTGAAAACCATCCTCTGCATGGCTATTAGCCTCCTCCCACTAGACTCAAATCAAGGAAAAGTTTTATGACAACCACCACTCCTCCTAATGTTTCCTCAGCAACAACGGCAAAGTATCCCTCTGGGCAACTAAACCAGGAAATCCCAATTGGGTGGTACCCTATGAGGGTCTGCCTCCAGGGGCAAAACAAGAATGGGCAACTTGGAAGTCCCTTAACACAGTGTTTCCCAACCTTTTTTGAGCCGTGGCACACTTTTTAACATTTAAAAATCTGGGGGCACACCACCAGCAAAAATGACATCTACCTCTCCTCCAACTCTGATACTAGCCAATACCAGATCCGTGCGTAATAAATCCGCCACCATCAGGGATTTCTTGCTGGAGAGGAAGGCCGATCTGGCCTGCCTCACAGAAACATGGCTCCAGGAGGAGACGGGTCATCTTGCACGAGCTGGCATCTCCTGGGTTTACGGCTAGTTATCAGATGAGGACAGAGAGGCGGGGGGGAGGTGTTGCCATCCTCAGTCAAGACAATTTTAATTCTAGGACGATTCCGGTAGCGAACATTCCAGGCATGGAGTGCTCTGGCCTGGTGTGGGACCTTGGTGAGAGTGTGGCCTTCCTGCTGGTGTACCGT
>JARBWK010003472.1:0-12316 GCA_030556195.1 Anolis apletophallus | reverse complement strand
TAAATAGACAATTAAAATATTGTTGGTGTTTGTGTATTTTAGAATGTAAATAATTATGGGATTCTTTGAACAAGCTGTTTTAACACAGAATATTTTATTTTAAATGTACATTACACACTTCTTTGTGCGCGCGCATGCGTGTGTGTATATATATTCCATCTTTTCCAATTTACATATTGGAAATTCTAAATTGATTCTGAAAATAGCACTGAACTCGATGAGAAGCAACAATCTGATGAATCAACAGTCGTGTTGGTGGATAGTAGGGCTATGCAAAGTCATTCAAATTTAACACTTTGGACTGAAGAATGTTTCAGTTCAGACCAACATAAATGTATTTGTACCCAATTTAATAGTAGTAGTAGTAGTAAACTTTCTTTATATCACACCTAGGGCCAGACTACGGTAATTCAAAATGGTAAGCGAATATTATTTTGGCACCCCCTCGCTCTCCAGCCTCGTGGAGGTTGTGCATGTGTGCTGGGTGCGCATGCATGGAGCCAGCTAGTTCCACGCATGTGTGCTGGGTGTAAATGCGCATAGCCAGCTGGTTCCGCGCATGCGCACTGGCACACATGCGCACCCTCCACAAGGCCAGAAACTGAGGAGGGTTTGGCGGCCAGAGGCGGAGGCTCCACGCATGAGGTCTCCAGTCTCGTGGAGCTGCTGCGGGCGGCTCTGGCCTGCTCGCACCACGAGGCTGGAGACTGAGAAGGGGCATTTGGTGGCCGATGCGCCCCTGAATATATGGTGCCCCCCCCGCGGGCACTTAGTTTGCATAATGTAAGATCCGGCCCTGATCCCACCCCATCTCCCCAGGGGCGGCCCAGAGCATGAATAATACAACAAAATGCATAAAAACAAAGTAAACAATTAATGACACATCCAACAAGATAACCCATAACATAATTAGCAAATTAACAATAAAATTTTAAAAAATCAATTAAATTAAAACATTCCATTACCCCCCCACAGTAATTCCTATGAGCTACAAGGGGCTTATTATCCAAGTCAAGGTATATCCATATATTTATTTATTATTTATTTTTGACATTTATATGCTGCCCTTCTCACCCTGTACCTTGGGAAGTCTGACTTGGCCACAGTAGTCCGTGCTCTGGTTAATCCCGTATAGATTACCACAACGCACTCTACATGGGGCTGCCTTTGAAGACTGTTCGGAAGCTTCCATTGGTCCAACAGACAGCAGCCAGATTGATAACAGGAGCGGCACTCAGGGAGCGCACAACTCCTCTGTTGCGCCAGCTCCACTGGCTGCCTGCTTGCTACTGGGCACAATTCAAAGTGCTGGCTTTAACCTATAAATCCCTAAACTGTTCTGGCCCAACTTACCTGTCCGAACACATCTGTCCTTATGAACCATCTAGGTTTTTAAGATCATCTGGAGAGTCCCTGCTCTCAGTCCCGCCTTCCTTGCTGACCCGATTGGCAGGGACAAAAGACAGGGCTTTGTCAGCGGTGGCCCCTCGGCTATGGAACGCCCTCCCTAGGGACATTAGTTCGGCCCCCTCCCTCCTAACATTTCGTCAAGTCAAGACCTAGCTGTTTGAGCAGGCTTTTGCAGATGAAATGTAATTATTTAATTGAGACCTTTGGGACGATGACGATGCAACAGCAACTGATTTCAATAATGAGATGCTGAGATTTGTATTTATATTTTTAACTGTGATTTTATTTTTATTTTTTTTTTGGATTTGTCCGTCGCCACTCCTATCTGGCTCGGGGCAACTTCCACACAGTAAAAAAAAACACAGTAAAAACACAGTTAAAGACACAATTAAAAGCACATGCAAATACATAAAAATCATACAAGCAATACAAGCAACCCGACAACGTATGGCAGTAGGCATCAGAGGCCTGCAGTTATAACTGGAGAGGGCCTGCAGTTTTAAGGGCCAAACGCCTGTTCAAACAATAAGATCTTGCAGGCCTTCTGGAAAGCCAGCAAGCTAATCAGGGCACGAACTTCTGGAGGGAGCACGTTCCAAAGTGTTGGAGTGATGACAGGGAAAGCCCTCCTCTGCGTTGAAGTCAAGTGATAGGTTTTAAAACGGGATTACGAGAGGGTTGTGTTACTCTGAACACAGTGGTCTGGTGGGACAATATAGGGCGAAGCGGTCCCTTAAGTACACTGGCCCCAGACCATTCAAGGCCTTAAAGGTCAGAACCAGCACTTTGAAGGTAATCTGGTACTCTACTGGGAGCCAGTGCAGTTCGCGTAAGATGGGAGTAATATGGCAGCATGTTGGAACGCCTGCCAGCAGCCGAGCTGCAGCGTTCTGCACCAGCTTAAGTTTCTGGATCACCGACAAAGGAAGGCCAATGTAGAGAGCGTTACAGTAGTCCAGCTTTGAGATGACCGTGGCTTGGACCACTGTGGCTAGGTAGGGGGCCAGCTTACTCGCCTGGTGGAGATGAAAAAACGCTACTCTACTGACGGTGGAGATATGTGTCTCCATCGACAGTTGAGAGTCTAGAGTGACACCGAGGCTCTTAACCGATGACGACGGACATAGCGTCACGCCAGGGCCGTAGCCAGGATTTTGGGGGCTGAGTTTGGTTCGGGGGGGGCTGATACTGGGCAGAAGAGGGTCTACCCTAGCAAACCTGAACACATCTGTCCTTATGAACCATCTAGGCCAACTGTCTCTGTGAGGAGCAGTTTAAAGCAGACTACTTGCTAATAAGAAAATAAGGAGCACTGGTAAGTTCCTGGGTAAATTTGTTGTCTTAGCTTCTAGTATTAGCTGCTAGAAGGCAGTTTTTAGCAGCAGCTAAAAGAGGTTCTTTTCCCCTTCCAAATTGCCTTAAGCACATTCCTTGAAAGGGCGGGGCCTGCTACAGCAGCCCTCCTGCCAGGTGGGAGCAATTAGCCTACTTCCTGTTTTTAAGCAGAGAGCCTAGTTCCTGTTTTTTAAACCAGTCAGCCAACTGTCTCTGTGAGGAGCAGTTTAAAGCAGACTACTTGCTAATAAGAAAATAAGGAGCACTGGTAAGTTCCTGGGTAAATTTGTTGTCTTAGCTTCTAGTATTAGCTGCTAGAAGGCAGTTTTTAGCAACCCGCGCGCCTATCGGCACGCGATACAACATAAACCTGTAACAAGTTAAAAAAAATTAAATATCCAAAGACTTGTAAAAAAAGTTAATCAAGACCAAAACAAACAGTAAATCTACAAAAAGGAAAAAAAGTCTAATTATCTAAAATAAAGGAGTCAAATTATAAAAACATATAAACAAGAAATGGAGGTAGTCAGCCAGCAGTGGGAGGGGGCTTTCCAGTGTTTTGCATTGAGTGTCACATGTATGACTATCTGCCTGCTGGGCAGAAGTCTTGGGTGTGCATTCGCTACAGTGAGCTCAGGCTCTCAGGAACGTGTTCTTTCCCTTGAAGCCAAGGTAGCAGACCTGGAGAAGCACAGAGAGGAAGTGAGGCAGGAGGAAGAGATCTCCAGAGATGAAATAGGAGCATCCCACTCCATTCTGAGCAGCCCTCCAGCTGCTTTGGAAAATGGGGGTCTTGGGCAGGGAGGACATCAGTCTGAGGAAGAGGGACCGGCTCCCTTAGTTGGGACCTCTTCCTCGGAGGAGGTGCCCATATCCTCTTGCACCGAGGATACTTCTCAACGGGTGGTAGGAGGGGGGCTTCTTGTAGTGGGCGATTCGATTGTCAGGAACATAGAAAGCTGGGTTTGTGATGGATGTGATGACCGCATGGTAAATTGCCTGCCAGGTGCAAAGGTTGCGGACATCACGAGGCATCTAGATAGGCTGGTAGATAGTGCCGGGGTGGAGCCAGCAGTCGTGGTACACGTCGGTACCAATGACATTGGGAAGGCCAAACGGATGGTCCTGGAAGCCAAATTTAGGTTGCTAGGTAGAAGATTAAGGTCCAGGACCTCAAAGGTAGCATTCTCGGAAATTCTACCGGTTCCACGCGCAGGGACAGCCAGACAAGCAGAGCTCCGGAGCTTCAATGCGTGGATGAGGCAGTGGTGTCGAGAGGAAGGCTTTAGATTTGTTAGGAACTGGGTGACATTTTCGGGAAAGCCAAACCTTTACAAAAGGGACGGGTTACACCTGAACGAAAATGGAACCAGACTGCTGGCAATTAATATTAAAAAGGCTTCAGAGCAGCTTTTAAACTGATTCCTAGGGGAAAGTCGACAGGAGCTGGGCAGCTTCCGGTTCGAGAGGGTGAAACGCCAAGTATGGAGGATGAAATTTACACACAAATGGCCGACACAAAAATTCCAGGTTATAAACTGTACAGGAAAGACAGGAGAGGGAAAAACGGTGGCGGTGTGGCCTTGTACATAAATGAAGAGCTAGAATCTCATGAATTGGAACTTCAAGAAAATTCAAACTCACCTACAGAAACATTGTGGGTAAAAATCCCAGGACAAAAAACTAATCTAGCATTAGGGATCTGCTATCGCCTCCCAACCAAACTCCAGAGGCAGACTGCTATCTGGAAAATGAAATTAAACAGGCCTCAAAAAGCAATAAATTAGTCATAATGGGGGACTTCAACTATCCCCGAATAGATTGGCTAAATTCTTGTTCTACGCATGAAAGAGAGACAAGGTTCCTCGACATGCTAGCTGATTATTCCCTTGAGCAGATGGTCATGGAACCAACCAGGGGAAAGGGGATCCTGGACTTGGTGCTAACTAATGAACAAGATCTCATTCAAGATGTCCTTGTAACTGAGCCCATAGGTACCAGTGACCACAACACAATAACCTTCAACTTAAGTTTGGATAGCAAACTGTCAGTGAAAACTAACACAGAGACCTTAAATTTTCAAAAAGGGAATTTCACCAAAATGAGAAAAATAGTAAAGAACAAACTAAAAGGAACAGTAACAAAAATCAAATCCCTCCAAAATGCTTGGAAACTGTTTAAAAATACTTTCAAACAAGCCGAACTAAAATGCATTCCTAAAATAAGAAAGAGGCCGGGAAAGTCCAAGAGGACATCAGCATGGCTTACAAATGAAGTAAAAGATGTGATTGGAATGAAGAAAAACTCATTTAAGAAATGGAAGGCTCGTCCTACTGAGGAGAACAGAAAGGAACACAAACTCTGGCAAACTAAATGCAAAGCAACCGTCAGGAAAGCCAAGAGAGATTTTGAGGCACATATAGCTAAGAACATTAAAAAAAATAACAAAAACTTCTTTAAGTACATCAGAAGTAGAAACCCAACTAGAAAAGCAGTTGGGCCACTTGACGAAAAATGGTAAGAAAGGGACAATAAGTGAAGACAAGGAGATTGCCGAGCGGCTAAACGACTTCTTTGCCTCCGTTTTCACACAGGAGGGCAGACAACATATGCCTGCAGCTGAGTCAGTTTTTTCAGGGAGGGAATTAAATGAATTAAACCAGATAGAGATAAACAAGGAAGATGTTCTCACATGCCTTACTAAATTAAATGTCAACAAATCACCAGGGCCAGATGGCATCCACCCCAGAGTTCTTAAGGAACTCAAGTGTGAAATTGCTGAAATTCTAGCCAAAATATATAACCTTTCTCTAAGATCAGGCACTGTACCGAGGACTGGAGGGAGGCAAATGTAACTCCGATCTTCAAGAAAGGATCCAGGGGTGATCCAGGAAATTATAGGCCAGTTAGTCTAACCTCAGTTCCAGGCAAAGTGATGGAAACCATTATTAAAGAAAAAAATACTAAGCACATAGAAGAACAGGCATTGCTGAAGGAAAATCAACATGGTTTCTGCAAAGGCAAATCATGTCTTACTAACTTGTTAGAATTCTTTGAGGGTGTAAATAAACACATAGATAAAGGGGACCCAGTCGATATTGTTTACCTTGACTTTCAAAAGGCTTTTGACAAAGTCCCTCACCAAAGGCTCCTAAATAAGCTCTTCAGCCATGGAATCAGAGGACAGGTCTTGTCCTGGATTGGAACCTGGCTAAACTGTAGGAAACAAAGGGTGGTAATAAACGGACATTTCTCTGGGTGGAAAGAGGTGAGAAGTGGCGTACCCCAAGGTTCAGTTTTGGGTCCGTTACTTTTAATTTATTCATTAATGACCTGGATGTAGGAGTAAATTCTGAGGTAGCAAAGTTTGCAGACGACACTAAATTGTTCAGGGTAGTTAAAAATGAAACTGATTGTAAAGAGCTCCAGAAAGATCTCTCGAAATTGAGTGAATGGGCAACAAAGTGGCAAATGCATTTTAACCTAAACAAGTGTAAAGTCATGCACATCGGGCAAAGAACCCCAACTACACCTACCAATTGATGGGGTCAAAGCTTTCCGAGACAAACCAGGAAAGGGATCTTGGGGTTTTGGTGGACAGCTCAATGAAAATGTCAACCCAGTGCGCAAGCAGTAAAAAAAGCAAATTCTATGCTTGGCATGATCAGGAAGGGAATCGAAAATAGGTCGGCAAATGTTGTATTGCCTCTCTACAAATCTATGGTGAGGCCACATCTGGAGTACTGTGTACAATTCTGGTCACCGCACCTCAAGAAGGATATAACGGAACTGGAAAAGGTACAGAAAAGGGCAACAAGAATGATCCAAGGGATGGAGCGGCTCCCTTATGAAATCAGGTTGCAACGCCTTGGTCTTTTCAGCCTTGAAAGACGGCGTTTAAGAGGTGACTTGATCGAAGTGTATAAAATCATGCATGGGATAGAAAGGGTGAATAGAGAAAAATATTTTCTCTGTCACACAACACTAGGACTAGGGGCACTCCCTAAAGCTCCAAGGTAGGAAAGTTAGGACTAATAAAGGGAAATATTTCTTCACCCAGAGGGTCATTGGGTTATGGAACTCACTTCCAGAGGAGGTTGTGACAGCGGTCAGCCTGGACAGCTTCAAGGCAGGATTAGACAGATTCATGGATACCAAGGGAATCAGTAGCTACTGAAATGGACATCCAAGTGCCACCTCTGTGTTGATGGAGGCAGGCAGGATTTCCCTGGGTACTGGTTGTGGGGGGTCGGGAGCAGGTGAGGGTTTTGCCCTCCTTTCTGCTAGAGATCCCTGTGTACAACTAGTGGGCCACTGTGTGACACAGAATGCTGGACTAGATGGGCTGAGGCCCGATTCAGCATGGCTCTTCTTATGTTCTTATGTAAACCTTTTGTATTGTTATCCCAATAAACCCATGAATGTGGGATATAATGAGCATGGTGATCAGATCATGATATGATTAAACATAACAGTTTAAATAATGTACCAGTAAGGCCTTCTCGCAGACCACCCTGAGAATTTGGGGGGGGGCTGAAGCCCCCTAAGCCCCCCCCCCCCCCCGGCTACATGCCTGCATCACGCCATCCAGGGTAGGAAGCCGAACCTCTCCAGCGCCCGGACAACCCAGCCACAGGATCTCAATCATGGACGGATTCACCTTCAACCTACTGGCTCGCAGCCATCCAGTAACGGCTTCAAGGCAGCGTTGGAAATTATCGGGTACGGAGTCGCGTTGGCCCTCCATCCCCAAAACGAGCTGGGTGTCATCCGCATATTGGTGACACTCCAGCCCAAAGCTACGTACCAGTTGAGCAAGTGGTCGCACATAGATGTTAAACAACAAAGGGGAGAGGATTGCCCCCTGGGGCACCCCACAGAGTAGTGGGGCACCCCCAGAGACAGCCTCTCCCCTTTTCACTCGCTGTAGCCAGTTCAGGCGGAAGGAAGACAGCCAGTTCAGGACTGTCCCCCTCACCCCGGCCCCGGCAAGGCAGTGGGTCAAAAGATCATAATCGACAGTATCAAACAATGCTGTGAGATCCAATAACACAAGCTTTTATATGATTGTTTTATTGTTACGTATTTTATCTGTGGGCATTCGTTGCCATATGTGCACCACCTTCGGGCTGAGAGGGGCAGTATAGAAATATAGTCAATAAATAAAATAAATAAATAGATAGGATACATTGTTGTATTTTGAGTGTGGTCTCAGTTAGCTCCCCTTTCCTGCCTCCTACACTATTACAGCACATTTCCTCTAATCACATCATTTAGTGCTGATGTGAACTAGCCGGGCTGCAGGCAAATCCACCTGCAAGCATTTGATTCCCTGGAAGGTACGGCATTATCAGGCACATTTCAAAGATCCTCTGTGCATTGCAAAGGCCAAGGATGGCTTGCCAGCACTCATGCCGAAATCGAGGATGGATTACATTGCACCCTGCTAACACAGACTGTGCTTTGTGCTCCTTTGTTCTGCAAGCACACCAGTCCCATTCTCATGTAAAGGGTGCACACTGGCTCCAATAAGAGGTCTTTGTTTTTGGCTTTCTTTTGAAAAGATCAGTAACTCAATTGGAATGTGCTTCAGGTAGTAATCTAAACCCGTCATAGGGCTCAGAGACGCAGGGGTCGGAGAGAGAGAGAGAAAGAAGATTAAATTAATGCATGGGAGATATTGCTTGCGGGGACTTTTGTGGCTTGCTTAGCTGTGGCCCTCAAAGTACTCTAAACAAAGGAGAAATTTAAAATATGCAGAACCCATCGTGAACGTTAAGTGTCTAAATGACGCGTATGACAAGACAACTTAGTAATGGTTCTGCTTGCATTTAATCTAGTATGGGAACTACGCATTTCCAAAACTACATTTCCCAAAATACTGTGTCAAAGTATGTAAACTGATAGGGAAGTGCAACATTTAGTGTTGCATTTGTGATGGCTTTGATTGTGTTTTCTTGCCCTTGTGAAGGGAGTTGGGTTGGATGGCCTAAAGGCAGCATTTCTCAACCTGAGGGCTGCGACTCCGGGGGGGGGTTACAAGGGGGTGTCAGAAGGGTCACAAAAGACCACCAGAAAATACAATATTTTCTGTTGGTCATGGGGTTTCTGTGTGGGAAGTTTGGCCCAATTCTATCGTTGTGAGGTTCAGAATGCTCTTTGATTATAGGTGAATTTTAAATCCCAGTGTAGTGAAGTCACTATATGTATTGAGGGTTTTGTATTTATTTTATGGTTAAATGTGTGGTTTGTATTATTACATTTGTATTGTATTCGATAGTTATATGCTAAACAGAATACAAAGGGTTAACGGGGAATATTAAAGTGCACAGCCTCTGAGATGTTCGATTGCTATGACAACAGGAGGCGGAGCCTAACACTGGCTTTAATGGGTGCAAGTTTGAATTTTTTCAGTTAGTCAGGAGCGGTTAGACTAGCTGATAGCAATTTGAAGAGTTGCTGTAGTTTTTTCTGAGGGAAATAGAAAAGGCTGGTTTTAGATACTGCAGAAAGGCAGTTAGGCTTAGAGAGCCTACAGAAACCGCTGTTTATAGGTTAGGCTGGGAAGCTAACCTAATATATAGATCGGAAGCCAATTGAAGCAGAGTATCTATAGTATTGTCAAGCCAGTGATTGAAAAAACTCAGTAAAGCATTGTATTTAGGAACTTTGTAACATTAAGATCTGTATCTCATCTGAAGTTACTGTAACCACCTAAGCTCTGAACACTTTGAAACCTCCACAGTGTTGTTGAAGTTCCTCCTTACAAATCCCTCTGTGACATCATTTCAAAACACAAGCCTCAAAATAAACCCCTCACATCAGGTGGCCAGGATTGTTATGGTGGCAGCTTGATTGTAAAAAAAGATCCTCAAGTGAAGACGCTAGCTGTAAGCGGTGAATCTCCACACCCAGTAACTACAGCTCCCAAATGTCATTGCCCTTTCCCCCCAAACTCCATCTGTGTTTATATTTGGGCATATGGGATATTCGTGCCAAGTTTGGTTTAGATCCTTCATTGTTTGAGTCCACAGTGCTCTCTGGATATAGGTGAACTACAACTCCAAAACCGATGCCCACTAAACCCTTCTAGTGTTTTCAGTTGGTCATGGGAGTTCTGTGTGCCAAGTTTGTTCAATTCCATCATTGGTGGAGTTCAGAATGCTCTTTGATTGTAAGTCAACTATAAATTCCTGCAACTACAACTCCCAAATGACAAAATCAATTTTTGAGTGATGGTCACTCCTTGAGTTAGTAGGTGTCTTGTGGCCAAATTTGGCAGCAATTTGTCCAACAGATTTTGAGTTATGATGTTACTCAAAACAAACAGAGCATTTTTTTATATAGAAGATTACAAGTGTACCCTTGGTTTGCTCTTGATCTACATTGTCGCTTTTCATCTTTATTATGAGGTTGTTTTAAAAAACCCTAATAAAAACTTTTTTTTAAAAAAAGATGATTGGATACTTGATTGGACGCCAGTGAAGTTTTTGTAGAATTGATGTGGCACCTTGCAGGGGCCCCCTCCAAGAGTCTAGCAATTGCATTTTGGACCAGTTTAAGTCTACAGATGGTAGACCCTGGTAAGCCGATGTAAAGAGCATTGCCATAGTCCAGTCTCGAGATGACCAAAGCCTGGATCACTGTGGCCAGGTCATCTCTACGGAGGTAGGGGGCCAGGAGTCTGATACGATGCAGATGGAAGAAGGCCGTTCTACAGATGGTGGACACCTGGGCTTCCATCGTCAATCAAGAGTCCAATTAGACACCCAGGCTCTTCACTCTAGGTGAAGGGCGCAATGTCTCGCTGTCTAGGGTCTCTTCTTTTATCTTCTCTTTCTCAGTATTGGATATACTCAGGCCCAGATTAACACTTTTTTGTTCCCTAGGCCACACTTTGGAATTACGCCCCCTCCCTCCCCCGCGCATACACACACACCACTCAGACCCACACTTGGCTGGCTTTCGCCATGGTGCCTCCAGAGCAGAAGAGTAGGCACCATCCCGCCACCTCCAAGGTCCCCATGCATTCCCACTGGCTGGAAAGCTCTGCTGTGCTCTGAAGGTCTCCTCGGAAGTCGGGAGGCTTGGAGAGAGTGCAGCGGGTGCAAACTCGCTCCAAAGGCACGCACGAGAGAGAGAGAGAGAGCGTGCGAGAGAGAGAGCATGAGAGAGAGAGCGCGTGAAAGTGAGTGAGAGAGAGCACACGCTTGAGAGAGAGAGTGCGAGTGAGAGATTGCGAGAGAGAGAGAGCGGGAGAACAAGAGAGAGCGTGAGAGAGAGAGAGAGGAAGCACGCACACGAGAGAGAGAGAGCGCGCATGAGAGAGTGAGAGCAAGAGAGAGAGAGCAAGAGAGAGAGCGGGAGAACGAGAGAGAGGGCGGGAGAACGAGAGAGTATGTGAGAGAGCGAGAGAGAGCATGAGAGAGCAAGAGAGAGAGTGCGCATGAGAGAGAGAGATAGCGGGAGAGAGAGAGCGGGAGAACGAGAGAGAGAGGGAGAACAAGAGAGAGCGGGAGAACGAGAGAGAGGGCGGGAGAACGAGAGTGTGTGTGAGAGAGCGAGAGAGAGCATGAGAGAGCAAGAGAGAGAGAGTGCGCATGAGAGAGAGAGAGAGCGGGAGAAAGAGAGAGAGGGAGAACGAGAGAGAGCGGGAGAACGAGAGAGTGTGTGAGAGAGCGAGAGAGAGAGAAAGAGAGGGAGCACGCGAGAGAGAGTGCGCACATGAGAAAGAGAGTGAGAGAGAGAGCGCGCGCGAGAGGGAGCGAGAGAGAGATAGAGAGAGCGTGAGACAGAGCAGAGACTTTGCCGGGAGAAGGAGCGAGGAGGCGCATGAGAAAGGGGGAAAGAGGGGCGCAGACCAGGTTTTTTTTGGTCCGTGATCTGCGCCACCCCCACCCCTCATTGGCCTTATGGGTAATCCGTCTTCGGCATTAAGTATTTATGTCACAGCGGATAGGCAACAGAAATATAGAAGTTTAATTCCCCATCGGCCCAAAAACTCCAGTCTCTGTTCGTGTGAATAATGAAACTCTCATTCAATTCACAAGGTAAATATATAACTTTGTATTGAATTGTATTTAACAATAACTGGCAAAACATCGAAAAACAACAGCCATCACAGCTACCTTTCTAAACATCCTTTCTTCACAGATATTCAATCCCAACTGACAAATCCCAACTGTCACTTTGTAACGGAAATTCCTCAAGGTTCCATTTAGCCGTCTTGAGACAGCGCCATCTGGTGTCAAACATGTCACACTGCAGGTCATCTCAAACTGCGAAAATATATCTTGTGCTGACTCATGAATTGCTATTCAAAATGCAATAATCTGACAATCCGGGCATGGATATACTCAGTATTGGATATACTGCCCTTCTACTTTTGCACATTCTCCTCCTGTCCAATTCCTACGTAAATCTGAACAGTCCCCTTCTGATAAATGTCTGACCTGAATATAAAGGCTCAGAGAGAAATTCTCTCTGATTTCAAGAGTATTCAATACAATCATTCAGAATTCAAAGGGATGAGAACAGAGATAGCTTTAGACGTGACTGAGCTGATTAGTGT
>JARBWK010003471.1:0-12318 GCA_030556195.1 Anolis apletophallus | reverse complement strand
AGCTGCTTTTAGAGAAAAGACACAGACCTGCCTCTTGCATGTTAGAAGATAGAATTTGATATTCCTAAGACATGATATACATATTGGAAAATATATAGAATGTATTCACACTATTGTTATTAGTACCTATGAAAGTCACAGTGTATCTATGCTTAAGATTTACCTAACTCGGGAGAAGACTCCTAGTCTTATTTCTGTTAAACTAAAGGACCCCCAGAAAGGAATGTGGAGGTCTGGCAAAAATAGGGAGGTATCATTAGTCTACCTAACTCCAGCCGTCAAGCGATTCAGTAAGTCAAGCATTCAGTTGGTCAAGCAGTACTTATGGTGGCCTATACACAGTTAACCTGACTGGCCAAGCACATCTAATCTCTTCTTCAGCCTGAGAAGGACTGAAGAGGGATCTCAAAATGGAGAACATTCCCTGGGAAAAAAAGGGGCGGGCCCCAAACCAAAGGGATACATTTTGCAAGGCTCAAGCAGAAAGCTCTGCAAAACTGGCTGCAAACCTGTAAATGATTAACTAACAGGGTGCCACTGAGTCTGCAATGGACCCTGGAAAAAACTGCAAAGGATGCTTTTTCCTTCTAACTATGAGGTAAGGCCCTCTCTCGCCAGTGGAAGGGAGCCGAAGGTTCTTTAACCTTCCAGGCAGAGGGCGTGGTTTCAAAAGTGAAACCAAGCCCTCTGCAAAGCTCATTCGAGCCGAAGCTTTGGAGAAGGAAGACCTGGGTTGCAGCGTTGGAGCCATGAAGGCCTGTTGCTGCACCAACCAGGTCAGTATTGGGGGCCTAGGGAGGCTGGGGGGGGGCAATTTCGCCCCCCTCCCTCCCTCTCTCCCTTGGTGGGTGTTTTTTACCGGAACTGGGCTGCGGTCCCTCCGGTTACCCAAGGACCTGCTGGACGGGTTCTTGGGGGCTTTTGTTTCGGCGTGGGGATGGGGGAGTGGGAGGCCTCGAGGTGGGCTTCTTTCTCCCTCCTCCTCGCGCCGTGCGCGCCAAAGGAATAACAGGAACAGGAGTTGACTGATGTGGCGGGCGGGGAGCAGGTGGCCTTCGTGGGGGCTCCTCTCTCCCCCTCCGCCTTGCTGTTACCGCCGCTGCATTTGGGGTTTCCCCCCTCTTTTTTGTAAAGTGGTGTGTTTGTTGGGGCGGCGTCGGGGCTGTGGAGGAGCGGGCCTCGGGTGGACTTGTCTCCGCCGCCATAGCTGCCATGCGGGGGTGTTCCAGACGAGGGAATGTCGGGCCGCGGGCACCTCTTTCGCCCGCGCGCCGATTGCCGCTGCTGCTGCTGCCGCACGTATAGGGTTGCTGTTGGGGGTTTTTTTCCCTTGTCCTCCTCCGGACCTTCCTCCGCGGGGTGGTCGGGGGGGGATAAGGTTGGCCTCCCAGCGGGTAGCCAGGGAGGGACCCCCCCTCCCACCCTACATCATCCCCCCATTCCCCTCTTTCTGGGCGCTGCATGCTAGGGACGGAGGCCGAAAAATTTCTCGCAGTTACACAGGGCCTCGTGGGGCCGACGCTGCAGGCTCCCCCTCCCTCCCTGAGGGCATTATTATAACTGTAGAACAGCAGTTCTCTTTTGTGCCTGGGGGGCAAGGGGCAGAACCGGGCCCCCCACTTGCATTAGGGTCAGCAGCGGCTGAGATCGATTCTGAAGAGGATTTGGAGGGCCTGGAAGAAGGAGATTTTGCCATTGCTGGGCCTTCTTCTCCCACAGAAAGTTTGGCATGGGATGAAGGCTGGCCTGATCCTTACGAGGATATGGAAAGCCAGGTGCAAAGTGAAAGCAGTGATAGCGAAGCTTATGAACGGCCGGTTCCCAAGAAAGAATGCATGAAGACCTGGAGGAGGGTGGCTGGGAAGAAGATATGGAAGCCGGCTCTCACGGAGATAGAGAACCAGGTGCTGGGAGACCAGGTCGAACCTTCGATAGGAGATGGAGCATTGAGGCTAGCAGGAGGGGCTGGTATCATAGCCTAGACAGGCCGAGGTCCCAGAGCAGAGATTGGAGACGAAGAAGCCTAGAGCGTCGGGGACCTCGGTAGAAAGATTAAGTATAGGATCTGTGGGAATGGATCCTCAGTACTTCGGCCACATCTTATCTGAGCAGACGTGTAGCGAAGCTCGACCACGGAGCTAAGTTTGGCTAGTGGCCTATTCAAGTCTTGTCTTGTATCTTGCAACCCTGCTTTGTTCCTTGATCCGCATTGCTGAGCGGAGCTTTGCCAAGCCTTTGGAAACTTACCCAGTTGTTTTGGACAATTGATCACCTTTTGCCTTTGGATTTGCTTTTGCCATTTTTATGGACAATTTACCTTTTGAACTGTTTCTAAATATTCAATAAAGTAGTTAGCCTTCATAACGTCTCTGTGTGTGTGATTAAGGGGACGGTCAAGTCCGTGCATCGTGACAATAACGAAGGGGGGAGGGGCTTTGTGATTGGCGCCAATTTGATGCTTGCGAGCTGAACCTCATGGGGGGTGCCTGTTGGGCACCGGAGGGTGTGGCCTTCCCTCCGGCGCCATCTTGGCCACATGGCTGGCTTCCGTGGGGGCCGCCATTTTGTGTGGTGCAGCCAGGCCCTGGCTGGCGGCCATTTTGGGGGAAGGCCTGTTACTCCCCCCCCCCTTTTTACAATTCTTTTCTTTCATCAAATAATCAACCAATTGGTTGGGAGCTCACTAAGCATTATCACTGGACAGCGAGAAACGCAGGATGGATTTACTTGGTGGGACTTCTTCAGCATATTATTTGAACAGAAGGTTATGAGTTCGAGGTCGGCTCGGGTCAGTGTGAGCCCTCGACCTATTGGTGTAGCTTGTTGTCGACCTTTGCAATTTGAAAGACAATTACATCTCTCAAGTAAGAAATTTAGAGACCACTTTGTGGGGAGGCCTATATATATATATATATATATATATATATATATATTTAAAGGATAGCATTAATGAATTTGAACCACTCAATGGGGTTAGACAAATTCCGGGTGTATGCCATCACCATCAATATTGACATTGAAACAACAAAAGGATATGAATAACAAATATGCATGCAAGTTAATAAAAGGAAGTTAATATTGAAAAGATTATACAGTAAGCTGGTTAAAGGTCAAATGGAAGTGGGGTACCTGGTCACCTTTCAGGGTGATTCATTGACTACCCTTTGGTGTTAGGGCCTCGCAGTGGGGTTTTTTTTCCCTTTAACATTGATTCTAATTAAATTTCGGGCTGCATATTTTTACAGATGGCACCAAGAAAGAAGGTCGGGGGACCTATGGGCCCCGTGAAGAAGTCATCTGGAAAACGCCCGGCGCCTCCCGCAGAATCGTCTTCGACAGAAGAGGACATTGCGGCGGACATGTTGGCGGCCGCATTATCGCGGGTGGTGGATTTGAAAAGAAGGGCGGGGTTACCGGCGCTTCAAGCCGGGCCCCGAACAACGAGAAATTTTGAAACGTTGCTCTCGTGTTTCTGATTTAGAGGCCAGTCGGGTGATCGAAACGAACGAGGTGTCTGACCAGCCCCAAGCGGAGGCTTCGGGGACTGAACAGCGGGAGCCCACATCATCGGAGGTCACTTCGTCATCACAGCTGCCTTTGGTGGTCCCGCTTCTGCTTCACCTGTAGTGCAGGCCTGCTTGGTGGGGCCCTCGACTTCTGCAGGTAAAGACGCTGCCACGGTCTGGCCTTGGGATAAAACCCAGACATCACTACACAACACCACACATCTGCACCAGCTGAAAGCCTGTCATCTACAAAAGTGGGAGGCACACCTGATATCACCCCTAGGATAGCAGCTAGGGATCTTATTTCACTTGAGGTTGCTAGGACTAGCAGTGAAAGAGGTTTCTGGGGTACAGACAAGTGGACCCTGCCGGTAAAGGTGGCTGGTTCGGCGGCTTCGCTGGGAGCGCATTTTTCCCAGAAGACGTTAGCTAAAATTCTGCATAATGAATATGTAGACATTTTCTCTTTATACTTTAGAGAATTAGAGTTAAGAGAAGGAGGACCTTGATGAGGATAGTAGGGTATTGGTTAAGAGGCGTAGAGTGGACCAAAACTGGGACAATTGGCTGGCGTGTTGTACAATGTATTCCAACATTATTATAGATGCCTTCCCTGACAGGGCCACGTCCCTGTTTAAATATCAAAATATAATTTATGGGGGAAGGTAAACTTTCCAGGTCAGGCATGGTTGCTTTGTGACAAGTGCTTCAGGAGCGGAGCGGCTGGTCAGCCTGCCAAGCGTTGGGACCTCATCGACAGTCAACTGTGGATGGAGGCCATGAATTCGCCAGAACAATTCCAACCTAGAAGGTCGACAGCGGCCATACAATTCAGAATTCACGGGGAGTGCAACCCCCTTTTGCCAGGGCTCCGCGCCCAAACAGGTGCAGAAGCAAAGACAAATGTGTTGGGAGTACGCAGCACAGGGGATCTGCTTTAAGAAGAACTGTGTTTTTCAACACACATGTACCATATGCCTCGGCAATCATTCAGCTGCTTTAGAGGCAAGGCAGGTAGAGAATCACCTCGCGATGCTCAATTCAAAGGAACCCCAAATCAACCTACCCTCCCAAAGGTCCCCAGCCTAATTAAGTTAGGGCCACTCGGACAGTGGCTGAAGTTCTAGCCTAACCGGGCCGCTGTAAGTTATTTGCTTCACGGCTTTTCATTCGGCTTCAAATCCCAGCTCAGGGTCCGCGACACCATGGTTGTCTTCAATTTTAAAATCCATAATTGGCATGGAAACCGTGGTGAAACTGTAAATTCAAAAGGAGGTTAATGAAGGCAGGCTGTCAGGGCCATTCACTGCCCCTTCCATACCCCAGTTATGAGTTTCCCCCTGGGGATTGTCCCCCAATTCATTTGATTCAGCTGTTAGACTCATTCGGCGTGATGGGCCGGGAGCTAGGGATGGCCAAGTGCAACATTAAATTGGCGTTTTGTTTGCTCCCAATCCATCCGGTAGACTTTGAGCTGTTAGGCATTTGTTTCGAGGGCCCTTTTTTTCTGTTTTTTAATGTATTTTTACAGTCAGTGTGAAACCTGGGCCTGTTTCGATGAACACAACATACATATCCTGGCAGGAATGGCAGAAAGACACAAACTTCCCACACAGAACTCCCATAACCAAGAGAAAATGCTATAAAAGTTTGGTGGGCATTGACCTTGAAATTTGGAATTGTAGTTCACCTATATCCAGAGAGCACTGTGGACGCAAACAATGTTGGATCAGGACCAAACTTGGCATGAATACTCAATATGCCCAAATATGAATGCAGATGGAGTTCAGGGGAAATAGACCTTGATATTTGGGAGTTGTAGTTGCTGGGATTTATAGTTCCCCTACAATCAAGGAGCATTCTGAACCCCACCAATGATAGAACTGGGCCAAACTTCCCACACAGAACCCCCAGGAGGCAAGAGGAGGTCTCTACTTGGGGAAAGGGAGGCAGGCCTTCCCAATGCATGGAGAGGGAGAGACCTAGTAGACAACGAGTGGGGAGGGGGGTGGTTGTAATTTTGTGTCTTTATTGAGGTAGGTTTCTTAGAGTTTTTATACTTCAACACACTAGACTCTCTCTCCCCCCCCCCTTTCCTGGAGGTTCCAATTTCCTACGGCACACCTGATGATCGCTCACGGCACACTAGTGTACCCCAGCACACTGGTTGGGAAACACTGCACTAGTCAATGGTCAATTAACTGATATAAAACATAAACTTATATTGAATGAGACACAATAAGTACACAATGTACAATTGTCATGTTGATGCTCCGTACATCAAAATGATGTACGTAAACGTTAACGTGCCGCTTGTGGAATCAATCCATTGAACCAAAGAGCATGTACAACATACGACCGGTCTCAACTCTTGGCCTTCCTCGGGTGAATTTATCCAAGGATACGATTATAATGAATTAACAGGAGCGCATAAGGTGTTCCCATAAACACAGTTGTACATTCTCATAGGAAACACTCTACATTCCTCTCCCAAGTTTGTATTCTTACATCCTTTTTCAGTGGTGGGTTCTGGGCAAAAGGCACAAACCGTGGCCATAACAAAACCAAAAGTTATGAGAATTCGGTTTCAGAAGTTTAATACATATCCATATGCTCATGGTGTCTGAGAATTCATGCATTTCGGTGATACTCTGCAAAATGTTCTTTGGAATCACGCATAATGTAAAGGGAGAACTATCATCAGGTAGGATGATTTAAAGTAACCAGTTAGACTCTATGTGTGTCCATCTAAAAGCCAAAAGAAGGCGTTACTGAATCTAAATGACATAAATGACTAAAGCCACCAGGTGGCGCTAATGGAATTGGAGTATCCTATCTAGTATGCTGGGGAAGCTAACCCAGTGCAGGTTCAGGGAAACGAGCCACTCTATTGTAGTCGAATACCAAAATCTCCCGCCGAAAATTCAAAATCCCCACTAGTTTCCCGCAGCAGACCGTTCCAGGATTGAACGGTCCCAACCTTTTACATACACCCCTGTTCCCAGACATAACACCTACCCTCCCTGTCCAAAGCCCTAGGCGATCCTTCCCCACTGAAAGGTTTGGCACTCCTGGCCTTTTCCATATTTTATTTTTAAAAAATTCCTAAAGCGGTTTTTGGTACTTTGAGCAGAGGTACAGTCAGAGAGTGATGCTGCACACGTGTAGAACTTAGAAAAGTGGGTTTCTGTGCCAAGAATCATGCAGGCATCTGCTTCGTGAATGCCACACTGTGATTGGTGTGTCTATTCAATGCTTTGATTTGTTAAAATGCACCCTGTGCCCAACGTAAGATAACGTAGCCTGAGATTGGTTTAACAGTACGAGGCGTGCTGCCAAATGACATCAGTGCCAAGGGAGAAGAACTGCGCATGAGCAAAGAGAGGGATGGCCCCTCCGCTGCTGGCAGGGACAGGCCGATCTGAATGTTGCAAGATGAGAACACGAATGTCCCAAGCACTGATAGCCAGACTGTGAGAAAAGGCTAACATAGAAATATCCATTGTTCTAACACATAGGAGGAGTTTATGATGTGATGCTAATGAAAATGCTATGTTTTATTGGATTAATGAGATGTCATGTAAACACCAGTTAACACCAGCCAATTATGATTGTACAAGATCCATGAAGGAGGGTGGGCTTTTGAAGGAGTCGCCATGTATGGTATATAAGCTAATGCTGAGAGTGCTCGAGGCCCTTGCCTCCGAGCAGCTTGTTCTGCTGGCAAACCCACCAGCTGGTGTTTCAATAAACCCTTTGATTTTCACTGAGCAGAAGTTGTTGCGTGATTCCTCACCCCTGCCACCCGCACGATTTGCGCAGCCGATTTGGTAAAGAGGTATTTGGCTACTTGGAGTCCCAGAACTCCTCTAAATCATTGCTGCTTCATTTGGTGACCCCGACGTGATTCAGAAGGAGATAAGACGGGTCTGTGGTGAGGACAGGCGCAATCTAGCTTCATAGACGGCTCTCGCTCCCGAGCGGGGAGGTGAGACGAATCAGGAGGGCTGAGACGGGTACCCGGCAACAAAACAATCCGGCTGCCTGGCTCGTCCCAAAGCAACGCCCGAGGACACGAGAGACCGCAACTGACAAGACTGCCGGTGAACTCAAAGACCAAGAAAGTCCGGAGGGAGGCAGCTTGTGAGAGCCGCCTCTTGAGAGATCCGGCAAGCAGGGACCGGGGGTGCCTTCCAGGTGCCTAGAGACCGGTTGCCAAAAGCGCGCAGTGAAAGTCGGGGGTGGCGGAAGTCCGTGGCACCTAGAGAGTAATCCGACGCAAATCGAGAGGTGACAAGGGAGACGTCCCGAGGTCTGCAGGAATCTGGCAAGTATAGATTTTTAAAGCACTAACACTGAGGGAACACACACACACTGGGTTGGGGGAGAGCACTGAAGTGGTCTTTGATCTTTGGAGAGAGAGATGGGGAGTGTGGGATCAAAGCAGCAGGAGAAAGAGACCCCTTTGAAATGTGTGTTGGAGAATTGGGACAGGTTTTGTCTGTTGGCAGTAGAGGGAAAGCCCCAAGATCTGAAAGCGTTTGAGCTCAAGAATTTGTGCACAGAGGTTTGGCCCACCGTCCAGGGGATCGGGTGGCCAAACACAGGGTCCTGGGATTTGATGAAGTGTAGACAATTGGAATCCTATTGTTTCGAAACACACCCAAATGATCAATGGGTGTATTCCGCAACATGGGAACGAATGGTTGCAAAAGGTGTTTGGTGGGCGGGCCCCAGGGAGCATGAGAAGAAAGGTTGTTTCATGAACAGAAAGGTAGGGAAAAATCCTCCGGTCCTACTGGCAGAGCCGGAAGATCTCCCTCCCTTAGAGAGAAGACCGAGGCAAAGACATATTGCCCCAACCGGAGCGGGGGAGGCGGCAGCGCCTCCGCTCTATGCAAGTTGGAACGTCCCAGAGCAAGCTCCAGCTTTAGCCCCCACCTTTGGAACAAGCTCAGCCGCCCAGATGACGCAGGCTGTGACGCAATCTGAGGCGGTCCCTGTCGTCCCAACAGCGCCAATCCCAGTTGTCCCCGCCTCGCCGTTCCCGGCAAGCCAAGCACTCTTTCCGGCTCCCATCGCGCCAATTTCAACTCCAATGAGTTCCCCAATGACTTTCCAATTCGAATTAAGGAGCCTGCCGGCTGCGGGTTCAAGTGGGTCGCTTCCAACAGCCGTGGCGACGGCCCCTCCCGCTCCGGCCCCTTTAATTCAGCCACAAGCGGCAATGACATTCCCTGTTCCCCGTTCAGAACACAATCCGTTTTGTGAAAAACCACCTGCATATCAGGCCCCTGTCCAAATGGAAATTCACTGCCCCATAGAAGAAGCAAGACAAGTAGAGAGAGGAGCGAGATGGCCAACCCCTAATGTTGACAGGATGATAGAGCGTCCCCAAGACAAAGAGGGGGAGGATGAATGCTCCGGAGCCTCAGGAGGGTTGATTGCGCAATCCCCCAGAGTCAAAAGGAGAAGCTCCTTTGAATCCGAAAGAGTGATAGAGCGCTCTCCGGAATCAAGTAAAAGGAACAGAGTGAGACAAGCGGCTTCCCCAATCCGAACTAGAAGCAAGTCCAGGGATAAGGAAGCAAGGCAAGCGGAGGAAGAAGAGAGAGGGGCCTTAGAATTTCCCATACGACAGGTGCCATTGCTGGATGTACACAACCGAGTCATGCAAGCTTATCAGATAATTCCGTTCTCAAGCTCGGATGTTTTTAATTGGAAGAATAATACTCCCCCATATTCTGAGCAGCCACGTGCTATGGGGGACCTTTTGGAAGGTATTATTGCCACCCACGATCCCACCTGGTGGGACTGCCGGCAGCTGCTAAATGCCCTATTCACTGCGGCAGAGAGAAGGTGCATTATCAATCAGGCCAGATTGATAGCTCAAGAGGGACATGGACAGATGGAAGCAGTTGCATTTGGGAATGCTAGATTCCCACTGGAACAAGATCCGAGATGGGATCCAAATAATGCGGATCAGAGAGACAGAATTAGAGACTTTCAGCAAATTCTCTTAAAAGCTATCAGGAAAGGCCCACCCCGGCCTTCCAGTATTCAAAAGATCCAAGGGGTTCAACAGGACAAAGTTGAGACGCCTGCTGCTTTTCTAGAACGTTTAGAGGAAGCATACCGGAAGTACAGCCCCTACAACTTAGAGCAGAATGATGGGAGGGTTGCTCTCACGCAATCCTTCATTTCCCAATCATCTCCAGACATCAGAAAGAAAATACAGAAACAGCCAGGGTTTTTGGGCAAGAATTTGAATGAACTGTTGGCAATTGCTGATCAAGTGTTTATGGCTAGAGAGCAGGTTGAGGAGGAAAAGAAAGATAAGAAGAAAAGAGAGGGATACAGAGTTTTGGTGAGCATGTTGCATGAAGGATCAGGAAGAGGAAGAGGAAATGGTCGTGGAAGAGGGTCAGGAAGAGGACATGATGGAGGACAGTTTAAATTGGGGCGAAATCAGTGCGCTCGTTGTAAGAAAGAAGGACATTGGCGAAAAGACTGTGTAGAAGAAATGTCAGAGGAAAGTGATGCAAGTGCAAAAAGAGGCAAATTGCCTGTCAGAGGGTCAGGAAGAGCTAGAGGAAGAGGCAGAGGAAGTTATAGGCCTTATGAGAAGGCTGTTGTGGCTGCTGCTATGCAGGAAGAAGAGGAGGAAGCTGAGTGGGAAGATGAATGTTGAAAAATTGGCAAGGCTTTTCTGTTGCTTGACCCAGAGGAGCCTCTAGTTGCCGTGGATGTAGAAGGTCAGCGTGTAAAGTTCCTAATAGACACAGGAGCGGACAAGTCCGTTGTTAACAAAAAATTAGCACCCCTTAGTAATCAACAAATCAAGGTTGTTGGAGTATCAGGCAAGCCACAAAAGTGTCCATTGTTACAGCAGAGAAGATGCAACATTGCGGGCAGAGAGGTGATACATAAGTTACTGTATGTCCCAGATTGTCCTATCCCCCTGCTGGGGAGAGACATCTTGGCGAAGATAAGGGCGAGATTGGAATTTTTGGAATCAGGCCAGCTAGAACTTACAGTCCCACAGCAAGAAGAATACAGATTGTTTAGAGTGCAACAAGTTAAGAAGAAAGAGATACTTTGGTGTTGGGAAAGGACTCCCAGGGTTTGGGCGGAAGATAATGAACCAGGAATGGCGATAAATGTTGCCCCTGTGGTGATAGAGATAAGAACTGGTCAGCTTCCCGTGAGAAGGGCCCAATACCCTATCAGTAGAGATGCTGTAGAAGGAATTCAAGAAGAGTTACAAAGATTGTTACGTCATGAGATCATTGTCCAGCACAAGATGTATTTTCTGCAGTTTGACACTAGATGGCGCTGTCTCAAGACTGATGAATAGAATCTTGAGAAATGACAGTTGGGATCTGACAGTTGGGATTTGTCCGTTGAAGAGGACACTTAAGATTAAATATTTGTGAGGAAAGGATGTTTAGGAAGGTAGCTGTAATTGCTGTTGTTTTTCCATGCTTAGCTTATTATTGTTAAACTCAATTCAATACAAAGTTATATTTTTTACCTTGTGAATTGACTGAGAGTGTCATTATTCACACGAACAGAGACTGGAGTTTATTGGGCCGATGAGGAATTAACATTCTATATTTCTGTTGCTTTATCCGCTGTGACATAAATACTGACACCGAAGAGGTTATGGCCCAGATCCCAGAACCCAGAACCCAGAATCCAGAATTGCAGAGGCACAGAGATACTACATAACCCATAATTCATAGAAAAGTTTTTTGAATAACACTAGAAATTGCAGCAGAAGTCGCTGTTTACCTCAGTGTTAGAGAGAAAAAGCTGAAGTGAATTTTTGCCAGGGGAGCATCTGTAGTGTGAAGAAAGATGGCATTATTTGGAGCACAGCATCATTTGGAAAAACTCAGAGGCAGCTCAAATTATTTAATATGGGCTACCAAAGTGCGAGCAGTTTTGGCAAAGGAGGAGCTGCTATCCTGCTTAACACATCGACCTATTTCTGATGCAGAACGGTTGAAAGATGGCAAGGCAAGGGCTACCATCATTCTGTCAGTTGACGATAGGAACCTCACATATTTAGCTCTGGAAGAAACAGCCGCTGACTGTTGGAAAAGGCTTGAAAAGCTGTATCAGCAGGCTACTGAGGCTCAAAAGTTTTATTGAGCCGAGAACTGTTTTCACTGAAGCTTCTGTCAATGGAAAATTGTGCCAGAGAGACTCATTTGAGTAAAATGCTGAGCCTATTTAATGATTTAGCAGCAAGGGGCACCAATTTTACAGAAGATCAGAGGGCTTAATTCTACTAAGCAGTTTGGGACAGAGCTACAACTCATTCATTGACTCCATGCAATCTGTGAAAGAAGGGGACATCAACTTCGACTTAGTTTCGACTAGATTGGAGAACTGGGCTTGTTACAGAAGAAATGCCCAGCAACTTTCAACGGAGAAGACGGTCAACAAAGGCTTCAATATGAAGAGGAAAGAGACAATCCAGTGTGACATCATCTGTTACATTTGTAATAAAAGAGGACACAAAGCTAGACAATGTCATCAGAACAAGTTTAAGAAGAGTGAATCAGCACAGAGCAAGAAAGAACAGATCATCAATTCAGAAAGACTCTGATTCAGGCTGTCTGTTGATGAGTTTTACAATGTAACAATGATTTTATTCCTCAGGTACCCTGGATTATTGACTCTGGGAGTGCAAAGAGTTTTGTTAAGGATAGTAAATTGTTAGCAGAGAAGGAACCTTTATCTGTTTCTATGCAAAGTTGTGTGAGTCTAGCCAATGGTCAAAGTGTAAAGGTTTTAACAAAGG
>JARBWK010003470.1:0-12320 GCA_030556195.1 Anolis apletophallus | reverse complement strand
AGCCTCCAAGCCCCACGTTTCCATCAGCCTGAAGGGAGAATTGATCGTCGGAGTTTAGCCCAGTTGATTCGCCCTTTGACCTGGACATAAATGTTTGTTTTTCACAGCAGGGAACCGTCCCTGGCTTCGGACCCCAGGGGTGCCCCACAATAACCTTTTTGTCACCAAAAGGTCTGAGTGCATTTCTGGCGTCAGGCCTCTTCCCTTTCCCCTTCCTTCTCATTCCCATGAGTGAGACATCAACTTCATCAATCCTATCACTCCAGGTATCAGTCAGGTCGTTTACCTGAAAGGACTCTTTGTTGTATCCACATGCAAATATTGACAGCCATTTCCGTCAAAAGCTTCCCTTCCTGGAACTCCATATATGGCCATGACTCCTGATTGGCTGGGGCAGCGAATAGGAGTGGCGCCGATTGGCTCCTCAGAGCCGGTCAACACCCCAGCCATCAGCTAACCAACCAATCATGGGACGGAGCCAGCCCAGAAAGGGGCAGGCGGGAATTTCAATTGTTTGACAGTTCTGTAACCTTTAAAACCAATGTTTTGAATGTATATGCATGCGTCTTTTTGCGGGATCAGGGAATTTGGTGGTGCATCCTACTCAGCTGAGCAGAATAAACAATTTCGTGGCATCTACCTAACAGATTGGTGAGCATAATTGGGTCCAAGGGAGGCGGATAGATTACGAGGGCCTAACCGCTCCTGGCTCGCCAGGTTAACTGAACCCTCGCGGGCTCTGCTCTGTGGTCGGTCCACAAGACTTGCCCGGTTGTCGGAGCAGCCGGTCTGGGGAAGTGACGGTTGTTCGATAACAACATGACGGCACTTTGCATCGGTGGTCATGGCTCATCATGGCTTTGGGTGAAGCTTTGGATGGAGTCAACAGGAGGGGGTCACGCTGCATACATCCCTTGGTGCTTTGAGCATAATGAGCACATGGAGCAGAAAGGGCTGCCGGCAGGACACACCAAGGCTCCCCATGGATAGAAAGTGCTTTGGGGGAGAAAACATTCCAAACAAATCCCTTGCCCTCACATGACCCCCATGTCTCTATGGATGCGGATGGCATTTTCACTATGGAGCATTGCAGACCCAAGAGAGGCCTCTTTGGAAACAAGGAGGTCATTTCAGATCATTCCCCATTGTTTTTCACAAAAAGAGATTATAATGCCCAGAGAGGGGCGATATGGCAAAAACTGCCCCTTTGAGGACAGATAACTTTTCATTGTAGAGGGGCTGCAGAAGTGCCCTCAAGGTCTCCGACAGTCCAATGTCTCTTCCAAGACATGGCGGATCTATAGCACCATGTAACAAAAATTGAAAAATGTTCTGTTCCTGGTTTGTAAGTGTTATTTCCGGTTTAATTGTGTGGTCCTGACTTTGAAAGTAGCTGTTATCCCCCAGAAGCTTTGTTTTTGTGGCATAAACTATGTTGAATTGGGTTGCTGTGAGTTTTCCGAGCTGTATGGCCATGTCCTAGAAGCATTCTCACCTGACATTTTGCCTGCATCTATGGCAGGCATCCCCATAGGTTGTGAGGTCAGTTGGAAACTAGGCAAGTGGGGTTTATATATCTGCGGAAGGTCCAGGGTGGGAGAAAGAACTCTTGTCTGTTGGAGGCAAGTGTGAATGTTGCAATTGGCCACCTTGATTAGCAGTGAATGGCCTTGCAGCTTCAAAGCCTGGCTGCTTCCTGTCTGGGGGAATGCTTTGTATGGAGGTGTTAGTGTTGGCATTGTTTCCTGTCTGGAATTCCTCTGTTTTCTGAGTGTTGCTCATTATTTACTGCAGTGTTTCCCAACCTTTTTTGAGCTGCGGCACATTTTTTACATTTACAAAATCCTGGGACACACCACCAGCCAAAATGACACAAAATGACACTCTAACACAGTAATACATATAGTTAATATGTTTTTAAATGTATTTATACACTCAGTGTGAAACCTGGGCCTGTTTCGATGAACATAACATAGATATCCTGGCAGGAATGGCAGAAAGACACAAACTTCCCACAGAGAACTCTCATAACTAAGAGAAAATACTATAAGAGTTTGGTGGGCCTTGGGTTTTGGAGTGGTAGTTCACCTACTGTATATCCAGAGAGCACTGTGGACTCAAACAATGTTGGATCAGGACCAAACTTGGCATGAATACTCAATATGCCCAAATGTGAACACAGATGGAGTTTGGGGAAAATAGGTCTTGACATTTGGGAGTTACAGTTTCTGGGATTTATATTTAATAACAATCAAAGAGCATCCTGAACTCTTGCAACAATGGAATTGAACCAAACTTGACATATTGAACTCTCATTACCAACAGAAAGTACTGAAAGGGTTTGCTTGGGAATAGACCTTGAGTTTGGAAGTTGTAGTTCACCTACACCCAGAGAGCACTGTGGACTCAAACAATGTTATGTTATGTTGTTGTTTGTTTTCTATCTAGAATCACAATGTTGGAAGGAGGCTCACCACTTTAAGGTCCCTAAAACAGGTATGGGAAAACTTGGGCCCTCTGGGTGCTTTGGACTTCAATTCCCACCATTCCTTACAGCCTGAGGCCCTTTCCTGCTTAAATGACTGAGGGGGGGGGGGAGGAAAAGGGCCTGAGGCTGCTAGGAATGGTGGGAGTTGGAGTCCAAAACACCTGGAAGGTCCAAGTTTGCCCATGCCAGCTTTCGACAGAGGCCTCTTCCTCCCCCTTCGCGCCCTTTCTTCCCCCTCCTGCTGAACACTTACTCCCCAGAGCAAAGCGAGGCAAAGCGAGCAGAGCGAGGCTGGGAAGAAGGGAGCCCGAGTGTAGAAGAAAAAGTGTTTGGCAGGAGGGGGAAGAAAGGGTCTTGGAGGTTCCAATTTCCCACGGCACACCTGATGATCGCTCACGGCACACTGGTTGGGAAACACTGGTTTACTGTACTGACTTGAGAATTTTCTTCAATTACTGGTAGCCAGATTTTGTTCATTTTCAGCTTCAAAGGAGCCATTGAATGCTAAACAAGGATAGGAATCACACAATTGTTGCTGGACTGTAAGTCCCAGTAGTCGGGAAGCTGCTGGGAGCTGCCGCCCATCCCTTTTGCCTTCTCTTTGGCCATGCCAAGGCCCTGCTCCCCACCAGAGCCTATTGTGCAGCGCATGAGAGGGGCGCCTGTTCTTGCTCAGCGTGCGTGACTTGGCCAGCAACTTCTCTTTCATTGAGGTGAAAGAATGAGGCGAAGTTCATAAAGGACAAGGAAATAGGGGCAAAAAAAGGGGCCTGGTTGCTTTTCCTTTAGAGGAGAAAGCAAGGCCAATGCTTGGAGATGGCCAAAGGGTGCAACTGTCTTGATTTGGCAAGCACCGTCCCAATTAATCCCCTGCCCTCCCACTTTTTATTAAAACGTCCTGGTTTCCTCCCCCCCTTCTTTCCTCCTTTTGTCCTCTGTTTGCTGTAAATTGAGTCCAAAGCCCAAAAGGAGGAATCGAGACAGAAATATCTCATGGAATCGACCCCGAAGGATCTCATGTCCAACTGCAAAAGGAAATAAAGAGCAACACTTTAAAAAAGGTGAATTCTGATAAGAAACAATCAGGGCCAGCTAACACCCCAACAAAGGATTTCCCCAGGCAGGTAGCAGCCAGGCTTTGATGCTGCAAGGCTGTTCAATGCTAATGAAGGTGGCCAAAGGCAACATTTACACTTCCTCAAGCAGATAAGAGTTCTTTCTCCCACCCTGGACATTATTCCACAGGTATATATACCCCACTTACTTAGTGTCCAACAGACCCCCACAACCTCTGAGGATGCCTGCCATAGATGTGGGTGAAACGTCAGGAGAGAATGCTTCTGGAACACTGGGACTGCAATGGGGCTGTGGTGCAGCTGACTAGGAGTCAGCTGCATTAAGATCACTACTGGCCGAAAGGTCATGAGTTCGAAGCCAGCCTGGATCAGAGTGAGCTCCCGACCAAAATTGTGGAGCTTGTCGACCTTTGCAGCCCGAAAGACAGTTGCATCTGTCAAGTAGGAAATTTAGGTACCACTTTGTGGGGAGGCTAATTTAACTGATTTACGAGGCCATAAAAATCTCCAGGAAGTATGCAAAGAACGAGGAAGCGACAGCTCCCCTGGTGGCCAGAAGCTGGAATGTTAAATAGCCTCTGAGTGTCTGTCTATATATGTTGTGTGTCTGTGGCATTGAATGTTTGCCATGTATATGTACATTGTAATCCGCCCTGAGTCCCCTGCGGGGTGGGAAGGGCGGAATATAAATATTGTAAAGATCATCCGGAGTTTCGGAGTAAGGTGTTATCTGTACGCAGATGACGTCCAAATCTGTCATTCCTTCCCACCTGTTATTAAGAAGGCCGTCCAGACCTTGAACCGGTGCTTGGCTGCTGTGTCGGATTGGATGAGGGCTAGCAAATTGAAATTGAATCCTGGCAAGACAGAGGTTAGTCACAAAGGCCGGACAGGGCATAGGGTTACAGCCTGTGTTGGATGGGGTTACACTCCCCCTGAAGACGCAGGTTCGCAGCTTGGGAGTGATCCTGGACTCATCGCTGAGCATGGAACCCCAGGTCTCAGCGGTGGCCGGGAGAGCTTTTGCACAACTAAAACTTGTGCACCAGCTGCGCCCGTACCTTGAGAAGTCTGACTTGGCCACGGTGGTCCACGCTCTGGTTGCATCCCGAATAGACTACTGCAACGCACTCTACGTGGGGCTGCCTTTGAAAACGGTTCGGAAACTTCAGTTGGTCCAACGGGCGGCAGCCAGAATGCTAACTGGGCCGACATACAGGGAGCATACCACCCCACTGCTGTGTCAGCTCCACTGGTTGCCTGTCCATCTCCGAGCCCAATTCAAAGTGCTGGTATTGACCTATAAAGCTCTATACCAGGGGTGCTCACACTTTTTCAGCATGGGAGCTACTGATTAAAAAAACAAGTCCCAAAGATCACCTACCCAGAAATGTAAAATGTATAACTATTTTCTTATTTATTTACTGTATTTATATTTATTATTCATTTTTATGTACCACTCCTTCCAGCAGGCTCGGGGCAGTTTATATAAAACTAGCTGTACCCGGCACGCGTTGCTGTGCCCTTTTTAGGAGATGCGAGAAAGTCCAATCATCCACGGTGTGCCCTCCTCTAAATTGCAGTTGGATGGAGTGTGGGTCATGGGGGGCATGGTGTACCAAGTTGGGTCTTTATTGGTCTTGGTTCTGGGCCGCAGTGGTCTGTGGGGAATGATGGGTTTTGAAGTTCTACAAATCCCATTTTCCATGGTGGTACCTCAAGTCCCATCATGCACGGTCGGGGCTCTGTGTGCCAAGGTAGGTTATTGTAAATTCAGGCCATACACAATGTCCCATGAGCTGAGGCCTAGTTAGGAACAGCAAGTTAATGAAGCCTTACTGTCAATTCAGGCCATACACAATGTCCAATGAGCTGAGGCCTAGTCGGGAGAATCAAGTTAATGAAGTCTTACTGTCAATTCAGAGCGTAAACAGCTTCCCAGTAAGTGAGGGCTAGTTAGGGAAATCAAGTTAATGAAGCCTTACTGTCAATTTTGGGCATGGTCTGTTATTTTTGGGGGTGTAATTCTTCGGTTGGAGTGATTTGGGTGTCTGTGTTGGGGATTGGCTCAGGCCTTTTCCTTATTCTCTTTTGGCAGTTTATTATGGATCGGAATTTTCATGTTGGCTGGCCAGTGCAGCAGTTATGCAAATCCGCCCTTATTGGCAGCCAATCATGTTGTTCAGAATGTAGAGGCTGGGTGAGTCTTTGGCTGCCCCGGAGGATGCTGGTAAATGTAGTTTTATTTTTACTTGTTGTTTTGGGGGCCTTTTAGGTTTTGGGGGGGAAAGTTTCTTTGCTACAAACGTACCTTGCTTGAGGCCTATTTCTGTTGGCAAGTATTGTGTTTCTGCGTTGTAAGGTTTCTTTGTTTGAGGTATACATCACATGACGTGAACCCATTTATATAATAGATGAAGTTATAAAACATCAACATTTCAATTTAATAACAACAATATAAAACAGAGCATAAAAATACATCCAACCACCCCATTTCTCCCACACTGCCATATTACCACAAATATTATCAGCCAGAAAGTAAGAAGAGAGGCTTTTGAAATGCAAGGCCATTTAATACTCAGCAAGCTAAACAAAGGGGCATGCAAAAATACATCCAACCACCCCATTTCTCCCACATTTCCATATTCCCCAATATATATTTCTCAAGGAACAAAGCAAGCAGAGAGGCTTTGGAGCTAAAAGGCCATTTTTAAACATTAAAAATTAACAAAGAGACATGCCACAGAACAATCAAGCACCCACCCCAAAGTAAAAAGACCGACCTTTGAGATGCGGTAAGGAAATGACCCCAAAGCGTCCTTCTCCTCCTCCGTCGTTGCTCCTATTTCCACACCGCCAGCATGCGTGCCGCCTCCAAGAGCTCACGAGAAGTCCGAGAGGCAGAATGGGCGCTTCTGCGCATGCGCGCAGGGCCAGCCATGCATCGTGTCATCCAGGCCCGCCCCCTTTGGTCTCCTACGACTCTGAGTGGCTGGAGAAGGATGGAGGGAGGAGGAGGAATCCAAAAGAGGGGGCCCATTCTGCCTCTTGGACTCTGGAGCTTTTGGAGGCGGCGCGCGAGCGGGGAGGAGCAACGACGGAGGACTTCTTTGCAGTGTGCAGGGGCGCGTGAAGAGGACCAACAGCAAAAAAAACCTGGTCAGGGGCCTGAAGATCACCAGGATGAGGCCCGAAGATCCCCCTGGTGATCCCAATCACCATTCTGAGCACCCCTGCTCTATATGGTTCTGGCCCAGCTTACTTGTTCGAACGCATCTGCCTCTATGTACCATCTCGCAGTCTAAGATCATCTGGGGAGGCCCTGCTCTCGCTCCCACCAGCATCGCAAATGTGGCTGGTGGGGACGAGAGACAGGACCTTCTCGGCGGTGGCCCCTCGCCTACGGAACGCACTCCCAAACGAAATAAGATCGACCTTTGGATTTGACTGGATTGACACTTTGGACTTGACTGGACTGACAATGTGTTCTGCTTGATGGCTTCAATTAATTATTGTTGTATGTAGTGGTTTTTAATGTAATTTTTTAAAAAAATGTTTTTAATGCTTTTTAATGATATTGATTATATGGTGTATTTTAAATTGTCTTGTGGTGTTGCGGCCTGTAGTGCTGCAAATCTAAGCCGTGCGGGGGTGAGAAGCTACGGGGTACAAATACCATAAATAAATAAATAAACAAACAAACATGGACAGACAGCCCGTAAAACTCACAGCAACCCAACCGAAATAAGGACTTGTAGACCTCCTTTTCTGGAAGATGCAGCGCCAGGGAGAGGAGTCGGCGCTGGCCTCCCCCTTCCATCCTCCCAACTGGAGTGGGCTCATTATCCTTCTCATTACGCCCTGTTTTTATTTCCTCTTCTGCAAGAGCAGATGTTAATTATGGTGCTCATTTGTGAGATGGAAAGCGAGAGCAGGCAGCAAGTCATGCAGCAAACCCACGGAGGCAAGGGACAGCCTGCAGAAAAGGAGTTGCAATTCGGTGGCGCGGATGATGCTCTGCGGGGCAAGAGCATCATCCAAAGCAGTGTTTCCCAACCTTTTTTGAGATGTGGCACACTTTTTACATTTGCAAAATCCTGGGGCACACCACCAACCAAAATGACACAAAATGACACTCTAACACAGTCATACATATAGTTAATATGTTTTAAAATATATTTATACACTCAGCGTGAAACCTGGGCCTGTTTCGATGAACACAACATAGATATCCTGGCAGGAATGGCAGAAAGACACAAACTTCCCACCAGGCATGTAGCCAGGGGGCTAAGGGGCTTCAGCCCCCCCGGAAATTCTCAGGGTGGTCCGCGAAAAGGCCTTACTGGTACATTATTTAAACTGTTATGTTTATTCATATCATGATCTGATCACCATGCTCATTATATCCCACATTAATGAGGTTATTGGGATAACAATACAAAAGGTTTGCTAGGGTAGACCCTCTTCCACCCAGTCTCAGCCCCCCTGAACCAAACTCAGCCCCCCCCCCGAATCAAAATCCTGGCTACGGCCCTGCTTCCCACACAGAACTCCCATAACCAAGAGAAAACGCTATAAGAGTTTGGTGGGCATTGACTTTGGGTTTTGAAGTTGTAGTTCACCTATATCCAGAGAGCACTGTGGACTCAAACAATGTTGGATCAGGACCAAACTTGGCATGAACACTCAATATGCCCAAATATGAACGCAGATGGAGTTCAGGGGAAATAGACTTGGCATGAATAAGAACATAATTACATAAGAAGAGCCATGCTGAATTGGGCCTCAGCCCATCTTGTCCAGCATTCTGTGTCACACAGTGGCCCACTAGTTGTACACAGGGATCTCTAGCAGAAAGGAGTACCAGGGATCTCTAGCAGAAAGGAGGGCAAAACCCTCACCTGCTCCCGACCCCCCACAACCAGTACCCGGGGAAAATCCTGCCTGCCTCCATCAACACAGAGGTGGCACTTGGATACTCAATATGCCCAAATGTGAATGCAGATGGAGTTCAGGGAAATAGATCTTGACATTTGGGCGGTGTAGTTGCTGGGATTTATAGTTCCTCTCCAATCAAAGAGCATTCTGAACCCCACCAATGATAGAACTGGGCCAAACTTCCCACACAGAGCCCCCAGGAGGCAAGAGGAGGTCTCTACTTGAAGAAAGGGAGGCGGGCCTTCCCAATGCATGGAGAGGGAGAGACCAAGTAGACAACGGGTGGGGAGGGGGGTGGTGTTTGTAATTTTGTGCCTTCATCGAGGTAGGTTTCTTAGGGTTTTTATACTTCAGCACACTAGACTCTCTCTCTCTCTCTCTCTCTCTCTCTCTCTCTCTTCCCCCCCCCCTCCTCCTGGAGGTTCCAATTTCCCACGGCACACTGGTTGAGAAACACTGATCCAAAGGACATCACAGAGAAGATGGAGCCCCAGAGACTTGGACGTGAACTCAACAGAGGTTGGATGGGCATCTCTCAGGAGAGCTCGAGTTGTGAATTCCTGGATGACAGGTGGATTGTACTTGGGGTTACCACCTGTCCTGTATTATATGGGACGTCCCGTATTTTTGCTCTGAATTTAGTGTCCCTTATTTTCAGCTCCTGGACAGTGCCAGCAGTAGGCGAGGCCGAGCCAGCTGTGAGCACCACCGCACCACCAGCAGCGGTATATAAATGGAGTAAGTAAGTAAGTAAGTAAGTAAGTAAGTAAGTAAGTAAATAGACCCCTGATGATCAACTGAATATACTGGGTGGATTTGGGGGGAATTGCCATTCATTTTGGGAGTTGCAGCTCACCTGCACCCAGAGAAACTATGACTCCCGTCCCCGTCCCCCCCCCCCCCGCTACAGAGGACTGGACTTGGCACAGAGAATCGTCATGACCAACTGATCATACTGGAGGGGTTTGAGAGGGAACTGACCTTGATTTTTGGAAGTTGTAGTTCCCCCGCATCCAGAGAAACGGTGACAAGAGAGAGAGAGAAGGGCCTGGCTTGGTTGTCCTGCCACTCAGAATGCAAGGCCAGGCCTGCCATCTCCCCCCCCCACCAAATGATGGTGCATAACATGGCTTCTCCTTCCCCAGTGCCCCCCCCCAGCACTCACACCACCAAGCCACCTCCCCCGGCTTGGAGATCCCCTGCTCCGCTTTGAAGTGGGCGACAGGTAAAGCCGGGTGGGCTCCCATCACCCGCTCCCAAATACCCAATACACCCACATTTGAATACTGGTGGGGTTGGGAGGGGTATTGATTTTGTCATTTGGGAGTTGTAGTTGCCGGGATTTATAGTTCACCTACAATCAAAGAGCATTGTGAACTCCACCAATGATGGAATTGAACCCAACTCGGCACACAGAACTCCCATGTCCAACAGAAAATACTGGAAGGGTATGGTGGGCACTGACCTTGAGTTTGGGAGTTGTAGTTCACCTACCTCCAGAGAGCACTGTGGACTCAAACAATGATGGACCTGGACCAAACTTGGCATGGATAATCAATATGCCCAAATGTGAACACTGGTGGAGTTTGGGGAAAATAGACCTCGACATTTGGGAGTTGTAGTTGCTGGGATTTATAGTTCACCTACAATCAAAGAGCATTCTGAACCCCAGCAACGATAGAATTGAGCCAAACTGCCCACACAAACCTCCCATGGCCAACAGGAAATATTGTGTTTTTAATGGTTTTTGGCAACCCCTCTGACATCCCCTCGTGACCCCCCCCCCCAGGGGTCCCGACCCCAGGTTGAGAAATCCTGATGTAACTGTTGCCAAAACTCCCAGGCTCATCCAGCTTCTGGGCGTAGCCCAGCCAATCAGCTTCATGCTTTGCATTTTTCAGTTAACACACTCACCAACTGATTTTTACATGCTCCGACAGTGTTGTCATGTTCATTTGAGCTGTTTCTGGCTCTATTGTTATTGGGTTTTCTGGGCGGGATTTGTTCCAAAGGTTTTGCCTTCCGAGTCTTCCTCCGAGGCTGAGATATTATGATATCACTCAATGAGTATTCATAGTTGAGTATGGATTCGAATCCAAGTCTCCTGGAACCTGAGGCCCCATTTACACTGACCGTATATATAATGCAGTTTCAAACTACAATATAGGGCAGTGGAGTGGGGCCTTAGTTCAACACCTAGGCTGCTAGGCCATGCTGGTGCTTGTGTTTCGGACAGTGATCCTCATTCCTTTTATAGATGCTGCAAAAAAAAAGGAAAGAAAGAGAAACAAGAACGATGTATCCCATTCTTCCCTTGAACACACATAGGTTCCTCTAAGGAAGCAGTCGGGCATTTGTACCTGGCGAGAATGGCTGCATTGGATCTCGAGCAATAATTTGGTGGTCTTGCCGTGAAGAGCCATGGATGACAATCAACTTATCTCAATTTAAAGTTTATTTATTTCTGATTTTAAAAGGTTATTCCCGGGGTGTAAGAACCCAAAGAGCAAACGCGAGATAGCAGTTAGTCTTATAATTAGCCTAGGAAAAATATGGCACCGAAATTGAGGCGATCCATTGACCCGCGGATATGAGGCCCTGATGGGTTTCCGTATCCGCGGTTCAGGGGAACGCAGTTTCGGCCTTCCCGGGACGCTGTAAGAGCATCCCGGGTGAGCCAGTGATCTGTGGCTTGGGAATGGAAAAGTTCATGCTTTGAGAGAGTTGGAGACAGTAAAGGACACAATGTATCACTAAGGAAAGGGAAAAGTTACAATTAAATGATACTTTATTGGGCAATTTGTTACAATGTTAGGGTCAGGGGAAGAAAGCAAAGTAAAGAAAGATGGCTTTGCTGAAACCACTGCTGTAGCCACACTCCCAACGATGTTGGCCCAATGGGGCATCCAGGAACTGCGGAACTCCCTGCTGCAGGTCAGATTAACTTGAACGCAGGGGGCCCTTGGTTGTACGCTATCCCTTTCAGTTCAAAGATCCAAAAGCGGAGGTGCACTGATGTTTCATGCTGTGCTAGCAGTCATGCATTGTGCACATTTTGAGCGTTGCAGGTCCTTCCATTGCGCAGCACTGCCCATTGTGTTGGGAGCATAGAGACGTATTCCTTCTCCTTGAGACGTGATAGAAATGCCTCCAAAGCCCGCAGCCTCCTTGTGGGGCTGCCCTGCATGCTCATCAGGCGCAAGGCGAAAGGGCGGCAGCAGCAGGAAAGGGATGACTCAGGCTTTGCACCCAGGGCTTCGCTGCCAGCCCCGTACAAACGTGTGTCTCTTGATGCACAGATGGCAGGAGGAAGAGAGAGGTCCTGCCCTGTCTATTTATAGGGGCATCCAGCACCAAGCGACCATATGGGCATCCGCAATGCCAGCATGAAGGCCATTGCTGCCAGCCTCCTCCAACTCGCTCCCTTCCTAGGCTTGACTTGCAGAGTCTTCCATTGTGATGACCTCGGACCTTATCACATTGCAATGTACAGGACGTCCCCAAGTTACAAACATCTGACTTATAAACGACTCAGTTAAGAACAGGGCTGAGAAAACAGAGAGTGAGAGGAATCTACTTCTAAAAAGGGAAATACTGATAAAGAACAGAAATTTGGGGGTCTTGCCTTGAAGGCAGACCAGTTAAGACTCACCAAAGAGGGTCTAAAATGGCCTGGTGAGGAAGGAAGCCAACCAATCAATCCCCTTTCCCCTAAATTTCCCAATAAAGACCTCACCAGGTTGAAGAAAAGCCACTGAGTTTTAATTCATCCAGCTGAGATGAGGTACTAGCCGCGATCCTTCGACAATGCTAGTACA
>JARBWK010003469.1:0-12320 GCA_030556195.1 Anolis apletophallus | reverse complement strand
CCTAACACCAAGCCTGGAAGAGAAGCATTATACCAAGCTCATATTATAATATATTACATCATAACTACCTTATGCTACATTACATTATAATTATTATATTAGAGTATATTGACATATAGATTATAATAATATAACATATCATATATTATTATTATTATAAAATAATTCATTACATTACAATTATTATACTGAAACATAATACAATATATTGACACTATAATTACTTATTTAAAAAATATTTTTATAGAATTATAAGAACATAAGAACATAAGAACATAAGAAGAGCCATGCTGAATCGGGCCTCAGCCCATCTAGTCCAGCATTCTGTGTCACACAGTGGCCCACCGGTTGTACACAGGGATCTCTAGCAGAAAGGAGGGCAAAACCCTCGCCTGCTCCCGACCCCCCACAACCAGTACCCGGGGAAAATCCTGCCTGCCTCCATCAACACAGAGGTGGCACTTGGATGTCCATTTCAGTAACTACGGATTCCCTTGGTTATTTTAAACACAGCAAGACTTGGACAAAAGAAGGGGGGGTGAAAATAATAATAGTATAAAACACAAAATAAAGTAAAATAAAATAAAAACCAAAAATAAACATTTCAAAACAAGATGAGGAGATGCAGCCGGACCCAAGATGGTGGTCGTTGTCTTCACAAGAAGGAAGAAAGCCAAGATGGTGGTCGCTCAGGAGCAGCAACCGAGGCCTCAGGGCACATCCACAGGACTCTCGACAAACACACAAGGCTCCGTTCTGTGGGGCACAAAACCCCCTCACGAGATGTGTCTGGGTAAATAACAGAAATATCCTAAGTTATGTTAGCTTTTAGGACATAATGCAGAACACGCAGCTGGAGAAATCAACACCTTTCCAGACATGCCAATAATAATAATAACAACAACAACGTGTGCGTTAAGTGGGGAAATCCTGGGCAGCTTTTCCTTTCATGCTCAAAGTGGCTTCCGCCCTCAAGGGAGTGTGGGAACACTTGAAGCTTCTGAACGGCCTTCGAAGGCAACCCCACATAGAGTGCATTGCAGAAGTCTAATTGGGATGAAATGAAGGCGTGGACGACTTTCCCAAGGTATGGGTGACGCTGGCGCACAAGTTTTCATGGTGCAAAAGCTCCCCTGGCCACCCCTGAGTCCTGGGCTTCGGCCTCAGCCATGGCTCCAAGAGGACTCCCCCCAAGCTGCCCACCTGCGCCTGGGATCAAGGCCACACCTGGAGTCTGGTGTCCAATTCTGGGCCCCACCATTGAAGGGAGAGGGAGATCCACGAGCTGGAATGTGTCAATCGGAAGAGGGCGACTCCAAGGATCCAGGGTCTGGAGAACAAACCCTATGAGGAGCGGCTATATTAAAAAAAATGTTATTTATTATTTATAATATAATGTACTATAATATAATATGATATAACAGTACAATGGTATGGTATAATACGGTATATGCACATAATATGTAATACAATATAATACTATTGCACAGGGAATGTGGCGCAGCTGGCTGGGTGTCAGCTGCATAAGATCTCTACTGACCAGAAGGTCATGAGTTCGAGGCCATCTCGGGTCGGGTGAGCTCTTGACCAATTTGTGTAGCTCGTTGTCGACCTTTGCAACCTGAAAGACAGTTGCATCTGTCAAGTAGGAAATTGAGGTACCACTTTGTGGGGAGGCTAAATTTAACTGATTTTCTGGAATGTTAAATTGCCTCTGAGTGTCTGTCTATATATGTTGTATGTCAATGGCATTGAATGTTTGCCTGTACGTGTGCATTGTGATCCGCCCTGAGTCCCCTGCTGCGGGGTGAGGAGAAGGGCGGGATATAAATGACGTAAATAATAATAATAAATACTAATAATAAGAAGATATTATAATTATATATTTAATTTACATGTAATATTACTAATAATATTGCTATATAATTTGTTATAATACAATGTGGTATGTAATTGTTCTGTGACAATGACATAGTACATTGCATTTGATATCATAGTATAATATAGTATGGTATAATATTTTGTGTATACATAGAAGATTGATAATGTAATGTAATGCAAT
Source organism: Anolis apletophallus (assembly GCA_030556195.1). Taxonomy (NCBI): domain Eukaryota; kingdom Metazoa; phylum Chordata; class Lepidosauria; order Squamata; family Anolidae; genus Anolis; species Anolis apletophallus. The sequence goes on along the minus strand of JARBWK010003469.1, from coordinate 10,258 downwards.
ATATTACTACTACTAATAATAATAGGATACTATTGAAGGAGAAATTGATGCTTTAACAGAAGAAACGCCAGGAGAAAGTGCTGCTTAGAACAGGCATAGAATTAGGATAATAGAGTCAGCTTGCCAGCAGCAGTCCGAGAAGAGACAATTGTGATTGGCTCACAAAAATATAGCTACGATTGGTCCACATAAGCACAGGCTGTGATTAGCCAGAGAACACCATGTGCTTCTAGAAAGATAAACAGTCGTGATTGGCTTAGCTCTCACCACGCGGGATGGTTTACAAACTTAGTGCATGGGCGAGGGACCGCATGGCAAATGAGGCTTCTCTCTTGGCAGGCACCAGTGAGAAGCTTGGTAGAAAAATGTAACGATTTAAGAACAGGCTGCACATAGAGCAGATAACATACAATGGAAATGAGAATTAATGCTGCGCAACACTTGTTAGCAAATAAGATTCAGAGGCTAAAGATGCTTTGTTTAATTGGATAGAGAAATAGGGGTTCATGAATGCTAGCCAATAACAACGCATGAAGATGGGAGGGACTGAAATATTGCCACCATTGTTTGTATAAAACCTGTTGACTGAGAATGATCGGGGTTCTGTCTCCCAGCGTCGTTCTGCAAGCGGAGCCAGACCCATCAGCTGATGTTATGCAAATAAAGCTGGTTTCATTGAATCGCAGTAAGAATTGTCGCGTCATCCGTCCTTGCGCTCGCTAGCAACAGCAGCCAGGCACAAAGGTATTTGCCTTGGGAGCTCTGGGACTCCAAATTACCGCTACACTATAACTATATATTTTGTGTTACATGCAATATTACTAATAATATTGCGATATAATTGTTATGGCACAATGTGATGTGTGATATTGATGTTCATTGTATTTCCATTTTGCTTGTGAGCCGCTCTGAGTCCCCTTCAGGGTTGAGAAGGAGGGCGGCAGAGAAATAAACACCCTGAAATAATAAATAAATAAATAGATAAATGAATAAGAAGAGCTGGGCCTGTTTAGCCTGAAGAAGAGAAGGCCGAGGGGAGGCAGGATGGCTGGGAAAGAGGCCCCGCCTCCAGTGGAGTGATTGACACCTGGCTGAGGAAAGAGAGAGAAAGAGAGAGAGGGAGCCAGGAGGGAAGCCATTTTGTGCCCAGTCCTGCCAGTCCTGAGCGTGCTGAGTGGGCGCCCACAGAGCCTTCTGGCGCCTCCCTCCGTCCCTGGGAGAGCAGGGCTGGCCAGTCCCAGGCCCCGTCTTGCCCGGAGAAGGCGGTTTGGATTTGAAACACAGTTTAGAATCTGAGGTGAAAAGAAGGAAAGAGTCCCAGGGGCAGCGGAGGGGGCACGCCAGGGGGAAGGAGCCATTGTGCGCCCAGTCCCTGTTGCTGTTGTTGTTATTATCCTGGCCAACTGGGCCCTCCCTCCAGGCGTTTGGGACTTCCTCAATTCCTCTCAGCCTCAGGATCAACAAGGCCTTGGAAACTGTGTTCTGTGTGTGGCTGCACGCCTGTGTCAAGCCCTCCCTGTCTCCTCCCGGCAGGTGTGCCTGAGTCCAGACTTGGCCGGCAGAGTCTCCAGGCATCACACGGAGAGAAGGCAACCCCCTGAATTCCTCCTCTGCGGAAGAAGGCGCCAGAAAGATGCCCTGGGAACAGGTTAGCAAAGTTCCTTCCTTCCTTCCTTCCTTCCTTCCTTCCTTCCTTCCTTCCTTCCTTCCTTCCTTCCGTGTACAACTGGGGGCCACTGTGTGATACAGAATGCTGGACTAGATGGGCTGAGGTCCGATTCAGCATGGCTCTTCTTACGTTCTTATCTTCCTTCCTTCCTTCCAACATAGACCTGAATAACTTGCCCTCAAATCCTGCCTTGTTTTTAAAGGTCATGGAAAGCCTTTGAGTCACAGGCACGGTTTCTCAGTCTCACCTTTTCCACAGTTTTGTATGAGGTGAAGGTGAGATCCCCTCCATGGACTAGGCTTGTGCCTTTGGGCTCAACCTCCATCCCTTTTTGCTGGCCAAATACCCGTAGATCCCTCTGATGAAGTGTCAACATGACAAACATGTATAGGTTTAAACGTCTGAATATATATATACCTGTAGATGGTGTGTCAAAATATATTTGTTGTAAACGTATATGACTAAACATGGGCTCAATGCGTGGGCTGGATGTGGAGACACGCGCAAGGCCTGAGAGTCGCCCTGAGTGAGAAGCAGGGCCTAGCTCTCAGCGTTGCCATGACAACCAGCCCCGGCTGAGGAGAAGGGGCGGAGCCAACTGAGGCCGCAAGGGGAGGGGCTTCTTCCGAAGCGTCAGTTGGGGTTGTGGGTTGGAAGAGAGAGGAGTGAGGAAGGGCCTCTGAGCCCAGGCTGGGCCTAGAGAGGGAACCCCTCACCCATGGAAGAAGGCGCCAGGAAGATGGCCCCAAGACAGGTTAACCAAGTCCGTCCTCTTTCCTTCCCTTCCTTCCTTCCTTCCTTCCTTCCTTCCTTCCTTCCTTCCTTCCTTCCTTCCTTTGCTTTCCATTACTTTCCTCCCTCCCACCATCCCATCTTCCTTCCTTGCTTTCTCTCTTCCTTCCTTCCTTTTTTCTTTCCTTCCATCTTTTCTTCCTTCCTTCCTTTCTCTCTTCCTTCCTTCTTTCTTTCCTTCTCTTCTTGCTTTCCTTCCTGCTTTCCTTTTTTCTTTCTGTCCTGCCTCCCTCCCTCCATTTCTTCTTCTGCCTTTCCTTTCCTTCTTTCCTTCCATCGTTCCTTCCTTCCTCCTCTTTCTTTCTTTTCTTTCCTCCCTCCCTTCCTTCTTCCCTTCCTTCTTTCTTTCTGTCTTTCTTTCCTTCCTTCCTTCCTTCCTTTGCTCCATTCTTTCTTCCTTTCTTTCCTTTCCTTCTTCCTTTCTTCTTTCTTTCGGTCCTTCCTTCATTCCTTCCTTTCCTGCTTTTGTTCTTTCTTCCTTTCCTTCCTTGCTTCCTTCCTTCATTCCTTAACTTCCTTCCTTCTTTATTTCTTTCAGTCCTTCCTGCTTTCCTTTCTTCTTTCACTCCTGCTTTCCTCCCTCCATCCTTTCTTTCTTCTTTTCCTTTCTTTCTTTCCTTCCTTCGTTTCTCCCTCCCTTCATTCTTTCTTTCTCTCTTCCTTCCTTCCTTTCTTTACTTTCTTTCCTGCCTTCTTTCTTCTCTTCCTTCTTTCGTTCCTTCTTTCTTTCCTTCTTTCTTTCCTTCTGTCTATCTTCCTTTCCTTCCTTTTATTCTTTCCTTCTGCCTTCCTGCCTTCCTGCCTTCCTTCCTTCCTTCCCTTCCTTCCTTCCTTCCTTCCTTCCTTCCTTCCTTCCTTCCTTCCTTCCTTCCTTCCTTCTTTTTCTTAAAATAATAGATTTTATTAAAGTTTCAAAGTAATATACAATCACATGTTGAGAGAGAGAGATAAAGAATAAAACATCAACACAGAAAAGATAGAATGGAAAAGTAAAAGTAAAGGAAGTTAAAATGGATGGGTCAGAGGATGGGAAAGAAAAGCAGAATATATCTCTAATAGAAAAGTCTATACTATTCGTGCACAGAAACATGAGGATAATGTGGCGTAAATGTCTATCTAGAAATATCTTTCAAGAGCTAATATTTTATTTATCGAGATTGTCTTGTTTTTCTTGAAGCTTCAATATATTCTCTATAATACAAAACAAAGAAAAGAATTTTAATTATCTATATGGAGTGTTTGGTTTTAAATCCATTTTAAGTTTGAATCTCTATTAAATCTCTCTTTAAATCTCTATTCTTCTCTGCAATACTTTCCCAATATCGACCATTCCCATTTTGAATCCTTGTCTTCTTTTCTGTTTCTCTCTTTTAATGCCTCTGTTAAACCTTCCTTTTGGATTGTCTCAATAATTTTTAAAATCCATTCATCTTTTCTTGGAAACTTATCTGATTTCCAATACTTTGCATTCACCAGTTCAGCCGCAGTGGTTATGAAAATAAATATTTCTTTTCCTGGATTTTGAAATCAGGATCCACTATTCCCAATAAGAATGACTCTGGATTCCTCATTATTCCTTTTTGAAAAATATTTCAATTTCTCTATTAATCTTTTTTTTTCCACCACAGTTCCAACCATTATGTTTGGTGTTTTTGTACATTTTAGCTAAATTATCTGGGGCTAAATTATTTTAATCCAATTCTCTTTATGTTTCTGACAATAGGATATATTTATATAATTTTTCCAAATTGTTCTCCATGTGTCCGAACTATTTTATATCCAATGTCCCTTGACCATTTTTCATATAATTTCTTATTTGGTCATCTTCGTTTTCCCATCTCAGCAGTATTTTATATAATTTTCCTACTAACGTTTGGTCTTTGCCCAATAATACTTCTTCAGGTTCGTTATATTGATCTTCAAAACCTATTTTTTCATCTTGATTGTATTTTTCTCTAATCTGAAAATAAGGAAACCAGTTCATCTCATTATCACTGTCTAATTGTAGTTTGGTTTTCAATGTATATTTTTGTCCATTCAAACACGTCCCGCTCTTGCCTGGCTTCTGGAGCAACCCAGTCGCTCTTTGGGAGGCACCAAAGTTCCCCTCCAGGTTTGAGAAGCCGTTCTCTGAGTGGCATCTCTTCTCTCTTGCAGGTGACCTTGACCTTCCAAGACGTGGCCATCTACTTCACGGAGGAGGAGTGGAGATTGCTGGGCAAGGAGCAAAGGGCCTTGTACGAGGAGGTCATGATGGAGACCCACGAGCACGTGACCTTCCTGCGTAAGGACCTTCCAAACACCCCCTTTCCTGTGGAGATTCAGGGCCCTTTCCATTCCTCGGCCAGGGTGCGATGAGACTCCTTTCGTGTCCTCTTCAGCTCAGGTCCTTGTTTCCCAGGAACATCCAGGGGTTCCCTTTAGCAACTGGGAGCAATTCTCAACCAGTCATTCTCTGGGTCTGGGAGTTGCCTCTGGGAAGGCCCACAAGAGTCCAGAAAGCAATGGCTTCCCAGGCAGTGCTGGGCTCTCAGGTCCACTCGTGTGTCCTTCAGAGTAACCACAACCCCTTCACACTGGTCCTGTGGTTTGGCCTAAGTGCATGCCCATGTTTGTGGATGGGTATACTCTGGGAAGGATGAGCATATGCACACAGAGAGGCAGAAGTGGGGCCCTGAGAGGAGAGTGTCCCCGCTTGTCATCCCAAGAGCAAGGCCACAACTGCCCAAGGATAGCAGCCCCGCTCCCTTCTTCTCGGTCCCCTCAACCAACCACCCCCCCATTGTCCTGCAGACCCATCCTTCCCGCTTCCAGTGTTGACAAGCCTATTGGGTGGCCTACTTCTTCTTCCGCTTTACTGTAGTCCCCCCCCCCATTCTCTGCAGGCCTGACTACTCCCCACTTCTGCCTCCGTTCCCGTTTCCCCAAAAGGTTCTTCCTCCCTGAAAGTTGGGACTCACGCTTGTCTCTCCTTGTCCTTCTTTATAGGAGAGAACTGGTGGGCCACAAGAGCAAGCGTGAAGGGCAGGAGCCATCTTGGGCGCAAGCGGCATCTTGCCAGACACCTCCAAACCCACAAGTGTCAGCACTGTGGGAAACGCTTTGCTCGTAAGGAACACCTTAATTGTCACCTGAGAGTCCACACAGGAGAGAAACCCTACAAATGCCAGCAGTGTGGGAAACGCTTTGCTCGTAAGGAACACCTTAACTCTCACTTGAGAGTCCACACAGGAGAGAAACCCTTCAAATGCCAGCACTGTGGGAAAGGCTTTGGGTACAAGGGAGACCTGAAGCGTCACCTAAGAGTCCACACAGGAGAGAAACCCTACAAATGCCAGCACTGTGGGAAAGGCTTTGCTGGGAAGGGAGACCTGAAGCGTCACCTAAGAGTCCACACAGGAGAGAAACCCTACAAATGCCAGCACTGTGGGAAAGGCTTTGCTCAGAAGGCAGACCTGAAGTTGCACCTGGGAGTCCACACCGGAGAGAAACCCTTCAAATGCCAGCACTGTGGGAAAGGCTTTGCTCATAAGGCAGGCCTTAACTATCACCTGAGTGTCCACACAGGAGAGAAACCCTTCAAATGCCAGCTCTGTGGGAAAGGCTTTGATAGGAAGGGAAACCTTAATGAGCACTTGAGAGTCCACACAGGAGAGAAACCCTACAAATGCCAGCACTGTGGGAAAGACTTTGCTGGGAAGGGAGTCCTGAAGTGTCACCTGGGAGTCCACACCGGAGAGAAACCCTACAAATGCCAGCACTGTGGGAAAGGCTTTGCTCATAAGAGAAACCTTAACTATCACTTGATTGTCCACACCGGGGAGAAACCCTACAAATGCCAGCACTGTGGGAAAGGCTTTGCTCATAAGAGAAACCTTAACTATCACTTGATTGTCCACACCGGAGAGAAACCCTTCAAATGCCAGCACTGTGGGAAAGGCTTTGCATGGAAGGGAAACCTTAATGAGCACTTGAGAGTCCACACAGGAGAGAAACCCTACAAATGCCAGCACTGTGGGAAAGACTTTGCTCAGAAGGCAGGCCTGAAGTTTCACCTGGGTGTCCACACCGGAGAGAAACCCTACAAATGCCAGCATTGTGGGAAAGGCTTTGCTCATGTTAGAAACCTTGAGCTTCACCTGAGAGTCCACACCGAAGAGAAACCTATGAATGCCAGCACTGTGGGATAGTGGTGATTACGTGGTGCTTGTGCAGCTTTGGTGACTTCGTTGGAGGCGGGAACACAGAGAGGGTGACCCCTGTTTCCCAACTTTTTAGAATATAATATAGAGTGTTTCATGAGACTGTACCCAACTCTCCTTATGGGAGTCGTGACCATGATAAAGATTTTTTATTTGATATGACTTCATTGGGAAGTCACCTAAAACTGGGGGAACACTTAACACAGATACCATTTGTGAGCTCCCTATGGAGCCATGGGGAATTGTTGCTTCTCTTCGATGTTTTGTGTTGTGTCTGTTAAAACAGGCTGCGTTTTTTGTTTAATTGTAGTTGTTAAGTCATAATTCGTGTTTATATGTTGGGTTGTTAAATTTCCATGCTTCTTGGCAGAATGGGGTTGGGCTGGAGTGTCCCCCCTTCCGCCCAGCCCAGGCCGTGTCACCCTCTGCCTTGCTTGGCTTTGGGACTGGCCAGAAGGACCTTGGTGTTCTCAGGATCCCATCCCAATGGGTTTGCCCTCCTCCAGACCATCCGTGCTGCCTCCTGCCAAGCAACAAAACAGAACAGGGGGACACTTTCCCTAAGCAGACACACAAAGAACAATGGGTTAGAGGGTTCCTATATCCGTAATGTATGTCTATATATCATAGCAGCTCAATAAGAACTACAACCTATGAGTACTCACTTCCAATCATAAATATGCCCTAAAAGCCTAGTATTTCACATAATATACAGGATCCAATGTATGCACTCCGTGTCTCCGGGGATAGGAAAAATGCTCACAGTCAGTATGCGGCTATCCCTGTGGGGATGCAGACCCACCTAGTAGATCACCAAAGTGCCGAACGCCGCTGTTGCCATGGTAATCTGTATCAATCCTAGTAGCGGCTTGGGTCTGCGGTTGCCGCAGACAGCTCCAATGAGCCCAAAGCAGTGGAGCGCCGATTCGTAGATATTCAAAAATGTATACTGGGGTCCGAAACCCCGGCGTTTCCCTGTCACCAGATGATTGTAGTTAGGCAATTCCACTCCATAAATGGAGATGTGCTAAAGATCGTGCTGGCAGAAAGGGTCCGCAGCCACTTCAGGGAGCCTCAAGGGGCCTCAAGCAGCCCTGAGCGGTGGAGTGTCAATCAGTCTGTATCCGGGTAATCGATCGCGTCGTCACCCAGGAGAGATTCAGACCTAACTGGTGGAGTACCTAATGATTGCTCCGTCGAATACAGTCTCAAGTTATAGTAATCCACGCCCTTGAGAAAGTCACAGTGAGACCACATGGAGACACGCATACAGCTTTAATTAGAGCTGAAGCTAAATGGATAGTGCTGAAACTCAACTGAAACTCCTCAAGGATTGAATGTAACCCTGAGCATACAAACCTTAATTACCTAATCAAGGCCCAGGATCTTAATCGCCTAATTGAGGCCCAGGATATGCAACACACTATATATCCACCCTAGAGGCATAGGCATTTACCTTTAGGCCAGTCACATTGGTGACGTATACTTGCGCTGTGAAACCATAGAGACATTACTGATGGGTGAGACCATTAATATTCCTCTGGTCATCTCTGTATAGCCTTGTCTGACTTACCTTGTTGTTGTATATAGTGACCATTATGTATTGTATTTATGAACTTTACCTAAAGGTTTTCAATATGTATATGTTATTTGTTCTCACAGATTGTTTGAAGTCTGTTTAATAATTGATTTCTGGACATCTACACACCAATACCTTTTTGTTGATTCTCTTTGATGTTTGGTCTTATGTCTGCTAAAACAGGCCCCCACAGGACCAAGGCTGTGAGGCCGAGCAGGTGCCCCCCAAGCACGCCTTCTGGGAGCCGTCCTCTGGGAAGGACTGGAGGCCGTGTATGGAGAGCATCACCTCCAAGACCCATGATTCCCCTGAGGCATCTTCCAGGAAGCAGCCTCCTCCTGAGGATTGGTGGGTGAGCTCCTGGGTTGAGGTTCTCTATGTGAGGGTGTAATGATGTTGATTATTTGTGTGTGAATGTTGTGTGACATGTGTTAAAGTGTATGTTGTTTTGAATGTTCTATGGTTTGTTTCTGTGGGTGAAACGGAGGGGAGGCGTGGCGGAAGCTTGGAGGAGCTGTCGCCATGGCAACCAGGGCTAGAGGCTAGTAGAATGTTCAGGTTTGAATTCTACAGTTGGAAAAGAGCGGGAAGCCAACTGCCAAATGAGAGGGGGAGGAGTTATGTTCTAGTTGAGAGTGTCCTAAGGACTGAAAGAGAACGGTCCAGGGTTGGTGTGTGTCTTAAGGTCTGCTAGTGAGCAGTCCAGTTAAAGGGTATAGAGACCCTAGTTAAAGTTGCAGGGGTTTATAGAGGTTTAGTGGAAACCCTATAATAGGTCCCCATTGTGTTATGTAACAGAAAAAAGTTGTGCCTCTAAGGAAGTTTGAAACCAACCAAGATTGTACCCATTTGTGTCAAAATAAATTGTTTGCATCTTAAAAGGAAAACACCTCTCCTGATTCTTTTATTGGTGGTGGCCCTCAAAGTCAGTGGTCAGCCGGATAAATGGTGGCAGCGTGGTCAAGTGGTCACTGAGAAGTTTTAAAACTCCAGTCAGTTAAATGGTGAAGGGTGAGACAGTACCCTGCCAATAAACGTGAAGTTGCTGAGGTAACCGAGGTTTCCTTGGATTGGAGGTCAGCAGTGTGGACATAGAAAGATTGTCCAGTCTGAGGCCGGTCAAGAAGTGGAGTGGTCACATATTGGCGGCAGCGGTGGGATCTTTAAGAGAGGGTCCACCCTGTCCAGCCGGTTGATTTGAACGTAGCTTCACCGCATATTGGCGGCAGAGCGGTGGGATCGTGTAAGAAAACTGATCCAGTGCGAAAGCAAGGCTACCAGAGGAATTTGTTTAATTTCTCAGTTTACTGACCAAAGTCGTGTGGTAGTAGGAACTTTAATAGTTTAGTTTAAAGTTCTGAGGTAAAAGTTCAGCAAAATGACCACCAGGAGACAAACGAGGGCTTTGGAGGAAGCAGGGCAGCCTGAGGTTCTGCAGGAAGGAGAAGACTCTGAAATTTCAGAATCAGAGTCAAGTAAAATGTCTGGAGAATACCGGTTTAGGCTTGAGGTGATGAAACTTGAGATGCAAAGAGAAGAGAAAGAAAAGGAGAGAGAGAGATGCGAAGAGAAAGAGAAGAAAAGGAGAGAGAGATGCAAAGAGAAAGAGAAGAGAAGGAAAGAGAAGAGAGAGAAAAGGAGAGAGAGTTGCAAAGAGAAATAGCCAGGTTGGAGTCTGAGAGAGGGAATGCCTCTCAGCGTGCCAGGCCAGTTCAAGAGGTGCAGGCAGAAGGTTCTATAGACCAACTCCTGAGGAGATTCCCGAAGTATGTAAAAGGGGATAGTGTGGAGAAATTTTTGGTTTCTTTTGAAGATGTTGCTATGATTTTGAAATTGAAGAGGAGAGATGGATGACATATTTACGACCACAGATCTGCGGACAGTTGCTGGAGATTTATAGCGATATGGCAGAACAGGACCACAAGGTTTACCAGAAGTTTAAACAACAGGTCCAACAGAAGCTTCAGTTGACGCCAGAACATTACAGAGTTAAGTTCAGGTCCTTGAAAGGAGAAA